>CM061531.1:310236536-310285216 GCA_030545055.2 Neoaliturus tenellus | reverse complement strand
TGCATCTGATCAACGATTTTAAATAAAAGAAATAATATTAAAGTTTCAACTGCTCAATCCCTGTCGCGCCACGCGTTGTATCAATAAAGAACTTATATTCCAACCATCAGACGACCCTGGGGGAAGTAAGTAGTTACCTTCTCATGTTACTATCGCCTTTTACTGGACAGAACGTCGTTGAGCTTCCTCTTGATTTCCAATCTTGGCAACTAACATTAAATGTGGGTCATATATTGGTTGCACATATTAAACCAAATGAGATATGAAAACTCCAAATTCTAAATAATGAAAATAAATATTAACATAATGATATTAGTCCCATAATCGCAATACAGGCCTGAATAACCTTTCTAGCAAATCATGATATCCATTATGGTATCACAACTGCATACCGTTTGGAATATGTGGCCATCCATTTATTTGTAAGTTAGTATTTTTCAAACCTAATTTTAACGCTTTTATTTAATTAAAATCACCGGGAACCAAGACTCACTGTAGTAAATTCTATAAACATTTCGAAGTGTTACAGAGTTTAAAAAGTATATTTTATTTAAACTCGATGTTGAAACGCTAATTACGTTTTAATAATGCTCTACGTGTAACCAAATACATTGAGTTACTTTGAATTTAATGTATCTGAAACTAAATAACATAATATCTGAGTAGCATAGCATGTATATTTACTGAGCTACTAAGATAATGTTAGCGATGAGCACAAGACAGCTTTCTGTCCTCTCGTAAGAGTTTTTTAATATCTCATTAAATTTACTTGGATGACTCATACAGATGAATTACATGATGGGGCACATTTAAGACCCAAAAACGCATTATTTTAGTGAAAAAAGTGTCCCCCAGTGTCATACTACGCCAACTCCCCTCTTTGAAAGCAAAAAAACTGCTTGTAAGTAGTATGGGATATGACTATCACACTATGTGTATGACCTCTTCAACACAATTTATTTTCTTTCATCCGATTTTTAAAGTAAGACTCTTTAAATAAATATAAAAGTAAAGGTCATCGCTCCTTCATCAATAAATTTCCTATAGGCCTATCTTTTTTTTTATTTTACTCGAGCATTAAGTACATTAACTTTTTCAGAAAAAAAATATCAAAACATATTGATTATTATTAATTCTTCAAATTGAAGGCCCTGTAAAAAGGACCTAGAAATTTCCCATGGTATTCCTATGGGCAGAGGTTTCATTGTTTTTACTGTCACGATCAATTGAAGATTAGGCCTATAGTTTTCATAGTTTTCATAGTTTTCATATTACTTTCATATAGATTTCATAGATTTCATAGTTTTCATAGAACCAGTGTATTTATACTAAACCCGTTAAACAGTTTAAGAAGTAGATGCTTCTTATGGAAATGAAAATCTCTGACCTGCAGCACGGTTGCACTTGGGGCAAAATTAAGTGGCGAACTTCGATCTGTCCAAAACAAGGTGATGATAAGTAGTGGAAGTTTTTTACCAGGGTCGTCCCTGGTCTGACTGTATGTGCTTTGCCATACCGCACGGTGAGAGAGGGGTAGCGAGTGATGGAGTGGGAGCGTTGAAGAGTTCAAACGTTGAGCAGTTGAAACTTTAATATTATTCCGCTTTTTGAAACTGTACATCAGATGCAACATTGAGCAGTTGGCCAATTGAGCAGATGACCAACTGAGCAGATGGCCAACTAAGCAGTTGGACAACTGAGCAGTTAGTAGACCCTTAATTTATAACAAACTAATTTTATAAGGTATATGTGATTTTACACTGAAACTTTTGTCTCTGTACAGCTTAGATTGATGCCATATTACAATGGAACGAATTCGTTCGAATTACACAATAACCCACCACACACTTCACGGTGTTAACACTAACTTTATGGCCTACGATACTAACTTGGCTACACTAACTACCTTAACTTGGCCTACATTAGAGATAATGAGTTTTTTAAATTATTTTCACAGAGTATAGAAAAGCTTTACAGTAAAAACACAATAAAAAGCTTTTCCTAAAATTAGGTCTACTAGTACTAAATTTTTATTACTACCGATAGGGTTTTCAACCAACTTATTTGACACTATTTATTTTCACTGACATTGACCATTTCAAAAACTTAATATTTAGTTCGAAGCAATAACAACACTCGCCACTTCAAGTTCCCGTTTGGGAGGATATTAAAATAAATATCTCGTTTCCGGTTGGAAACTTTTATACGACTGAAATTGAAACTGTTTTTATTTAGCTTTGTTGCCGTCTGAACTCAGCCTAGCGTTTTTATAAATAAACTTGAAACCTTGTTTTATAGAATTGTTCAAATGAACTTTTAAAAAATTATATTGCGGTCCTTAAGCGATATCGCTCCAAAATATCTAGCGATAATATCTTCTAATGTCCAAACTCATCTATTAAAGAGTGATTTAGCTAAACATATTACTTAATTTAGCTCAAGTTATAGTTTATTTATGAAATACCGACGCACTCTGTGAAACATATTTAAAGGTTAGTATGACTGAAGGGGTGAGCATGATGATTGTGTGACGAATCAGACGATATTGAAACTATGAGAATAATTTAGTTTCAACGTAAGGGAAGGTCTTAAATTATATTAAACTAGTAAACGTGTTGCTCGAAATCGAGCAATTTATTTGAATAAAATACAGATGTTACTTGTATCTCTAAATTATTGACTTCCGACCAATCCAATATTGTGAATATCTGCAATCACCAAAACTACACGTATTTACAGCTGATTATTAACAGATGTTTAAAATGCTTTATTCATTCCCAATGTTATTTAAATGGGAAATTTTGAGATTTCAATGGTATATAGCGCCTTTATTTTCAGTCCGATTCTCACAAGTTTTTGGCGGAAACAACTACAGATCAAGCCCTATCCAACGACCTCAAAAACTTGAAAAATCGGTTGAAAGTTGTAGGAGGAGTTCTCAAGACAAAAAAAACCTTTTCGTATTAAATAAGTACTAAAGATCGGCTCCTGATCGAAATTCGATCAAAATTTCAGTTCTGGACCCAAGAAGTTTAAAAACATTTCATAACTGAAACATTTGTTCTTCCTGTTTTTTAGCAGTTCTTTTTACAACAGCTGTCTAATGATTCAATCAATTCTCCTACCTCCATAAGATTAACCCTTTTACTGCCGACGAGCGCAAATGCGCACGTCGGGGTTTGTGCTAAAATTGCCGACGTGCGCAATAACGCTCGTCGGCTATCTAGCGAAACCTGCCGACGTGCGTTATAAAGCACGTCAATATATATACATATATATTATAAATATATATATAAATATATATAAATATTTATAATATATATTTATATATAAATAAATATCTATTTTTTATATATTTCACCCAAATTATTTATTTATTTATTTAATATTTATTTATATGTATAGGTCACCCGAGCGATGACGTCATCGAGGTTAATGACGCCACCGATGACGTCATCAATGACGTCATCGCCACGTCATTTCTGCAACATCATGGGTGTGACGTCACAGGATGACGTAATTGGCGATGACGTCATCGATCGCGTCATCGATGACGTCATCGATGACGTCATCTGTGGGGTCATTGACCTCGATGACGTCATCGCTCAGGTGACCTTGAACTGGCCCAGCAACCATACTTTGCCACTATTTATATATATAATACGTATATAATATAATATATATATTATATACATATTATATATATATATATTATATTTATATATAGTATATATATAAATATAATATATAAATATAATACATATATATATATATAAATTATTTTAATAAATTATATATAAATTATTAATTATAAATTGTAAATATGTAAACATGTAAACATGTAAATATATATATATATATATAATATATTTACATATATATATAATATAATTTTTATATATAATATTTTGTTATATATATATAATATATAATTTATATAATTATATATAATCTAATATATAACTTTTCTGTTTGTTTTTTGGTTGGTTTTTAATGGCTGTTCACAAACTCTTAGTGTAAAGTGTTTCTACCTCGATTTCACAAAATTTCAAAAACTGATCACAACTTTTTCAATTTCCAACGTAAGGGCATGAAAGTTTGTTTATGTAATAACATATGCACGCTCTACAAACTAAAATAGTTAGATTTTTGCACGTATTCGTTTTAGGTATAGTTTTTATAGGCCAAACCTGAAAAAAATAAATATTTTTTGTTACTATATATATTTATGAAAAAAAATTATATATATATCTATATAATAACAACCACTTTATGTTTTTATCAAGACAGGCAGTTTATTAGGAACAAAACAAGACCTTATTTATGAAATTATGATGAAAAATAAAAAACATACTCCATTTTTTGTGAAATACTGAATTTTCCTCAAATCAGGCCTGGCAGTCTTCGCACTATAGTCTTACCACGGACCCGGCATTTTTCGCGACGTGCGCGCTTGCGCTCGTCGGCAGTAAAAGGGTTAACATTGCAACTTTGAAAGCCTGTGGGGCGTAGCCCTGGTGTCCGATGTGAATTTGAATGTGATTCTGCTCATCTACAGGAGCAGAATACGCGCATACCTTTCTAACGGTATGCGCGGATTTCTCCTACGATGCACACGAGCTGAGAAAAAAGGAGGAAATGAAACATGCTTGAATATTAATATATAGATAGATTAGTTTAACAATGTTTATGTAATTGATGATGAATTACAATGATTACTCAAACAAACTCTTAGTAATGGATGACTAATATAATTTTCCAAAACAGCTCTTTCTAGTTAAGTAATAGTTTTCTGGTCTCTCAAGGATGAAATGACGTATAAAATGACACCTACCGCATCACGGTAATAATAATCACGTGTTTTAATAATCACGTTAAAAAGTTATTGAGCTTTAAAAAGAACAATTACTTTATAATTTTTTTGCAGAATATTTAGATTTGTACGTAATATTGGAAATAATAAATGAAAAATAGGTATGTTGTAAGTGTGAACTTAAATGTCTTTTTACCGTTCTTCAACCCCTAAATAATAATGAAATAGTCTCGGTAATTGAATTACAAGAAACTAATGGCATATTCAGTTAATTTAATTATAATGACCTATATCTGTAATACAAAAGTAATTTAGAATAATGTATTAATTTTTAAAAGGGTTACTTGAAAAGATATGAAAGGATGGAAATATTTTGAAATTGGTGTACCGATAAACCAAACAACAACCAAAAGCGACCAACGTTCGGAACTAGGATGACATGGTGAACAAAGTATATGAGACTGAGCCTGTGTTCCGCCACACTATAAGATATCGGTTATTGTTACGTTAGAACTGGAGACAGGGAGTAAATAATTTTGGTTTAGTTCCATTACGCTTCGTTCACTCCGATACCTTTCAATAACTTTCTATTCAACGTCTTATTACATTTTATATTACAAGGAACAAATTATGTGTCACTTACTGGCAAAACAATTTTCAGGTCAAGTAATTGTTCTTATGTGTTATTTTCATACGATAGTATGTGGAGAAAGTATTGTTTCCGCAAAAAATATTGTTTCGATATTTAAAAGTAGTTCCCCACCAAAACCCTCAAAAACGTAAAAAAATATATTTTTCCCAAAACAGCTCCAACTATTTGGTAATAATTTTCTGGTTTCTCAAGAATGAAAGAACGTATAAAATGACACCTACCGCATCTAAAAAAATGCGTTAAAAGTGTTAAAGCTTTTAAAAGAACAATTTTTTAATCTTACAATTTTAAACAAATTCATTTTACTTGTCACCATAAAAACGAGCTCTAAACTAAATAATCAAGGATTTCAAATTTTTTATCTTTGTCATAAATAAAAAAATTTTTCTTGAGTGATAAATGTAGTACACTGAAAAAGTCATCAAAGTGCGCAGAGTCAAACTCGTGATACTCGGGTTACATCAGGACTTGATAATCGAGACATTGTTCCTAGGAGGAATATACCCCTTTTTCTCCTGTCAGAAGAAAGTATAGGCCAGTTAATCTGATATGGTTTATTTTCAATTAATTAAGATGCATATTCTTTGAGTACCGAATGCCCTTCCAGTGTCAGCCACAGCCCAGCTCACATAATTAAGTTGAACAAGAGACGCAGAAATGAGAATCTTGTGAGCAGAGTTGCGGTACAGGGATGTTCTTGTGTTACAGCGTCTTAGGTCGTACCAGGTTAAAGGTAAATTAACGTGCAAGCCATGTTAATTAATATAAAAAGTTACAAAACTACAATTTGTAGATATTAAATATACGGAACACTTGTTATATTAAACCACAAAATTGTGTTTCATTAGTAAAGCATACATAATGAAACATTTTATGTACTGAGATGAAAAATATTCTTATGTACTTGATCAGAGTCAAAATCAATTCTTCTGGCTTAAAATTCTAATGCTTATTGGTCTATCTATATCAAGAAAAAAATGTATAGAATTTCAATACAAGAAAAACATAACGTGGATTTTATGATTAAAGATTTTATGATAGTTACACTATAACTTAGATTTATCCGTACGTAGTACCCAATGTATCTTCCACGGGTGAAAGTCATTTTTTATATAAAATGCTTTACAGGAAATCCTAAAATGAATATAGACGTTGCTATTGTTAAATTGTTTATATAATAATTTTACTCTTTAATCAGATTGGAAATATTTCATTACAAAAAGTATATCATTCATATCTTGTATTGTAAAAATAATTTTTGAATCAAAGAAACAGGAAAAATATTTAAATGAATGTTAACAGCATAAGTTATATAAAAATTAAGTGAAATACAAAAAAATATATATATCTTTCATTGTTTAAAATCAAATGAAAGATTTATCAATTTTAATTACAGGAGAATCATAATTTTTAATGTAAAAATGGTATAATAACTTCCAAATTGAAGCTATATAACTAATCTCTTCATGTTAGTTTTGTATTAAAAAAAAAAAATTGTTTCTCACGTAGAATTGTACAAAACAAGAGCTGCCCACAAATCTTTCCACGTCAAAACTCGAGAGACCTGCCAATAGTATCTAGAGATGTTGCCCATGTGAAGTCTGACATTCTTAAATTTCCTTCGCCAAAAACAAATCCCTTATCATGCAAACACGTGAAGAAATGTTCTACCTTAAATTGAAAATCAGTTCAAAAATTTGAATTAAACAGTCCATTATGAAAACAGTTTTAAACAGCGCATAGAATTATTTGTATATATTCAAAATGTTAAAAAAAATGTGTCACAAATTAAAACAAATCAAAATTTGTAAAATAGGATTTGAAAGTTGCTAAGAAACTTTGCCTGCTTCACATTTGCCCCTAAAAATATTGGTAGGCTTGGATCATAAAATGGAGCAGAACTGGGTCATAAATATTGAAAGACGGAAGATGTTCAGGGGGAAATATTCAGATCGGAATTGAGATTCGGTTCACTGGGGTGTCATAAACAGAGACCTTAAACCTTTCATTCGGAACTGATTCATATGATCTGATCGTTCAACCAGTAAACTATATTCTATAACGCGGAGTGTTTTATGACCTTATGAAGAGCAGAGTGAAGTGTGAGCGGGTGTAAAAAATAAAATACCAGAGTAGTTACTGAGCACAGTTTCTGTTTTGTGGTAAATAATGTGTTATACTTTTAAAACAAACAATATACCAGCAATAAACATACTACATTTGAATTCAACTAAACCCGAGATAAATGCTCAAAATTCAATGATTCAATTTTTTTGTAAGATATTTTAATCCACTATCTCGGTGGTAAAATAAATTTCATTGGATTTAAATCGGAAGTTCATTGTTAACAGTTTAACGATGTAAATAAAAACTCAACAATCCTGAGAGCCTAACCTGATGAGTTTCAGAGAAGACCACCGTGACACATTTAGTGTAGTAAAATTAGTCGGGAAAAATGAAATAATTTTTGGAAAGCCAATTTCTTTTGAAATGTGTTCTATGGCGTCCCCTGACCTTCCTCCGAAAAGTCCCCAGAAATCTCATATGGGGATCACGCTTAAAAATGAGGGGTTGGCCCATAAGGAGTTACATTAAAATTTGATATTAAGCATACTAAATTTTAATACATTCCAGAAGGTTTATATATATCAAATTAAAGGTCTTCAAATGTAGAATACAATGCCGTAAACCCGACCTCAATATAACTGTCGGGAGTGAAATGGCAGGTGTTCAAAGTTTATAATAAAATAATATTATCAAAACTTTGAAATACAATAACTTCCGACATATTTGACCTTTTGAGGTCTGGTTTTCGGCTATGTACTCTCCTTACTAAGACCTTTAAAATTATGTATAGGATGACTATGGTCTAAGAAATTTTTTTTTAAACTTCCTCTTTGGGACGTCCATGAGGAGGGTGGTTCAAGGGTAGTATGATAAGCATATGACTAGCTATCCACATTTTCAAAGTTAATTGTAAAAGCAAACGTTTGCCGCAAACTGCACCTCGAAAGGTCGAGTATTTCGAAAATTATTACACTTTTAAGCGTTTAGGTTAAAATTTGATTTTTATTCAAAGTTCGACAGGCTGCTGTTTTTGACTCAGGCGACCTTTTGAGGTGGGGTTTGCGGCATTAAATTCTACTACTTAAGAGCTTTAATTTGATGTAAATAAACCCATTAGTCGAAGAAAGGTTTATTTCTGACTCCAAGTGGGCCATCCCATCATTTTTAGGCATGTTGCCCACTGGGGATCTCAGGGGACTTTTCTGAGGGAGGTCAGGGGATGACATAGAACACATTTCAGCAAAAATTAGCTGTCCAAAAATTATTTCATTTTCCAGCCATATTTTGGCTTAATTTTACTACACTAATTGTCTTTCATTCGTCTTTATTCTACTAACCAAACAATTTATTATATGACGTTTGGTGCGAATTTATGTCTCTTTGTGGCGTTGAGGGTTATAAACTGTTTATGGTTCTCTTGAGAAATTTGCATCAACCACTTGAAGGTACACTAGTAAAACGAAAGTTAGAAATAAAACATTGCAAATTCAAATTACATTTTACTAATAAATATTCTGTTTTTTAGACGGTTGTAAATAAAATAACACTTCAAACAGTGTCCTTGTAACATCGTTTATCGTATTTACCATCCTGTTGTAAAACGTATTGTTAGTTCTACCTTCGTAAGGTAGCATTAGGAGCTCAATAAAAAAGTGGTTTAATTCAACAAAAAATATCAAAACTTAAGCTACTTCCAGTATTGAAAGAAAACCAGCAATTCCTTTCCAATGAGGAAAATGAGAAGGTTATTTCTGACCAAAGGATTTTGTTGAGCCGAAAGAGATTTAGTTCCTCAAGGGAAATGCTCCGTACGCTTTTGTAGAATAAGCTTTGTAATATTTTCCTTTGTAGGATTCTGGGGTGTTTCAATAAAATATTTGGTATTGGTACAAGTGTAGTTTAAGCTCTGGTATACATATCAATAGTATTACTTATTAAGAAGAAAGAACGAATAAGAAAGAAAAAAAATTCAAATAAGTTTAAAATAAAGAAAAAATTCTAGAGAAAATGAGTAAATTGAATTGTAATCAGATGAAAATTTGTAAATTTGTAGATAAGTGCAAAAAACTTTAAATCTCTGTTGTAAATTCCCATACAATGTAAAACTTTGTCGGCTTAATACATATTATTATTATTATTATTAGTGTAAACCATTCATCGAACTATTTTCAAAATCCGATTCAAAGTTTTGTTAAAGATAATTTTATAATCGTACTATTCTTTCATAATAAAATTTAATATCGTATATAGATAATAAACAAAAAAAATATTTATTTTGTGATAATTCTCTTCAAGGACTTATATTAAAATTAATTTCGCTAATTTAAAACTGTTAGAAATGTAACAAATACTAAATTAGTACTAGTAAACGTGTTACTCGAAATCGAGCAATTTAATTGGACTACCCAATGTAATGTAACTGAAAAGGTTACTTTTAGTTTAAATCAATACCCTTGTACGGTATGGCTCTAGGCTGGGGGAGAAACTAATAGGTATATAAGGTGAAGGACCAGACTCTTATTGAGTCAACTGTACATGGTTAAAGGATTTTAGATGGTAAGAGAAAAATAGAAATATAGGATTAACAAACATTAGAAAATAACATGTTCCAATATATTTATGTGTAACTTTAACTACCAGTGAGATAATAATTTATTAATTACACAAGATTGATTGTCACAATGTTCAATATGAATTCAATTATAAAAAATTCGCTTGAAACTTACTGGTTGATTCTTTTCCGTTGATGCAGTTCCATCACTTCCATTGTCCATATAGTTTATCTTGTTGGCACTATTCATTGTTCAAAATTCGGTCACTGGTAGGTTACGGTATGGTGTGGGAAAAATGAGGATCGTTAAAGTTTTAGATATTGACATTGAAAGATATGCTTTGAGAAAATAATTGATAACTATTGGATACAAAGTTAACTGAATCGGAAAAAACAAAATGAATTACATTTTTTTGTAAATTAATAGAATGGAAAAAATTGGGAAAAGGTTGTTAATTCTATTAAGAAAGAACAATGAATGAGTTAAAAACAATAATAAATAAAAACATTTGGTTTAAAATTAAAACAGATGATTAAAATAAATATAAAAAGGGTATGGTAAGTAGGGAAAATCAAGATCTGTACATAATAAGTTGAACATGATGACCAGCACCCAACAACCCTATCAATCCAATATTGTCACTATCAGTACCTATTGCAAAAAATACACCTACTTACAGCTGTACATTAACTGATGTTAAAAAAGCTACCCAAGCCCCAAAGTTATTCTGATGTTTACCGCTTTTATTTTAAGTCTGCTTCTAATAATATTTTTACGGAAACCACTACAGATTAACCCCTTTCCAAAGACACAGAAACTTGGAAATTGGTTGAAAATTGTAGAAAGATTTCTTTATAAAAAAATATATTAAAAAAACCCTTAACATATTAAATAAGTATAGATTACTCAATACATCAATACCGATCTAGTACACTAATGGATAAACATCGTACAACTTAAAAAAAGTCTCTAACTAAGGTTATAGTGAATTCAATAAAGAGGCTTTAGTCAGTATGAGTAATTATAACTCTGTTGAAAAATTTTGTTTGTTTCACCTTTTAAATAAATGAAAATCACATACATTTTATAATTTGTAAAGTAGAGCATAAAATATAAAAAATGCAACTTTCGCAAAGTTTTACTTTTAGAAAAAAAAGTTAATAAAACAAGTGTTTAACATAATATAATGATTTGTTATGTTTTGGTATGTTTATCTTAAGTCAAAAGTTATAGATAAACACTCTGCTAATATATAATATTCGATTCCCCATCATGAGAACAATTCCAATAACTTAAGTTGAACTCCTACTGGTCCACACATTGCCTCTGCTTCAACCCCCACCCCCTCCCAACGGCTAACCCTCTCACATCCTGCTACTGGTGAGTGTGTGGGTAGAATTCTGTGAAATCACTCAGTAACTGAGACTCATGCACACGTTCTTTTATTATTGTAGTGCTCAATAATGTGCAAGTCACTTCAAATAAGTAAAGTTTCTAAGGAACTTTGGTGCCTCGCCTTATGTCTTGTTCATTCCGTTATTTTATTTGAAAAATATAAGATTTCCTATTAATACAACCTAGAGATTGCTCTCTTGTCGAAATTTGACCAAAATGTTGGTTCATCTGCACCCAAATATTGTATAACTAACATTTGTTCCTCCTAATTTGCTATAAATGATTTTTACAACATATGCCTAGTATCTCAGTTAATTATCCTCCTTCTATAAGATAAATGTTGAAACTTTTAAAGCCAACAGGGCAAAAAATCGGCCCTATCGGAATTATAATGGGAGTCTGCTCATCTACAGGACACTATTTCTCTAACGGTTTGCACGTACTTCTCCCACGCACAAGAGCTGAGAAACATGCTTGCCTATTAATATATAGATATATACAATATCTATCTATATATTAATACGCAAGCATGTTTCATTTCCTCCTTTTTTCTCAGCTCGTGTACATCGTAGAAGAAATCCGAGCATACCGTTAGAAAGGTATAGTCCTGTAGATGAGCAGAATCACATTCTAATTCACATCGGACTCCAGGGGTACGCCCCACAGGCTTTCAAAGTTCCAATGTTAATCTTATGGAGAAATGAGAATTGATTGAATCATTAGACAGCTGCTGTAAAAACAACTGCTAGAAAATTAGAAAGAACAGATGTTTTAGTTCTAAAATGTTTTTAAGCTTCTTAGGTCCAGATCAACTGAAATTTTGATCGTAATTGATCGGAGGCAACCTCTAGTATATATAATTCTGTAAGCCGAATTTCTTGAGCAAAATTGTGATCGTTATACAAATCGCAGAAAGATGGGAGGGGTCTCAAATTAAAGGTCTCGGTCCCATGCACGAGGGAAAACTATCGGCGTGTCCATAATGTTAACAGGAAATGAGAAATCACGTAAAACGTCCTCTATAAGAATAGCATGGGGATTTAAAAAACGTCTGCTTTGTATACATTAAAACATGTGTTATGGTTTAATTTCAAAATGAGACACAGATGATAACATTGAGTGAAGATAACAAAATAATTCACACCAAGAGAAGCAATCTATATAATAATTCTGTAAGCGAAATTTCTTGGGCAAAATTGTGAGCGTTTTACAAATGGCAGGAAGATGGTAGGGGTCACAAATTAAAGGTTTCGGTCCCGTAAAGCGTATCTATAAAGTTACAAGGAAATGAGAAATATAGTATAATGTCCTCCTTAAAAATAGCATGGGGATTCGAAAAATGTCTTCTTTGTGTACATTGAAACATATGTTTTGGTTTTATTTTAAAACGAGAGACAAATTATAAAACTGAGTAAAGAACTATTCATAGCCAAATGACAAAAATTAACCCTAGAGTGGTAATACTATAATAAGACGTTTTGTTGCTTTGAGCTACTAAAAAACTAAAAATTCTACTTGGAGAGTTACAAATTGACTGCTGATTTTACTGTTGTTATTATAATTTAAATTGAAAACATAACTGAGCGTGTATGCAAATCATAAAATGCTTTCTGATCGTTAATAGAGATGCAATGGGCGATGAATTGTGGTTTGAGAAACACCTACATTATTTCCATTGTTTTGGTTTTAATTTAAGACAAAAAGTGTCAAATGATCATATTGAATGACGATGAAATATTAATTGATACTTAAAGTGTATCAGTCAGTGAAGTTTTGGTCTGTTAGTCTGTTAGCTGAATTTTCAAGAAACCTTTTAGTCATTTCATAGATTGTAGGATTATAGGAGACGTGTTAAAATCAAAGACGTTTGTCCTACATACTAGAGGAAAAAGCAGCAGGTAAAAAACTTTACAACAAAATGGGAAATATATAAGAATGATTATTTTCTGAAAGGTTCTCCTTAAAGATTCTCCATGTAGTGATTTAAAAAGTATCTGCTTTGTTTACACAAAATTTAGGATTTTGATTAGGAGGGATGAATATTCACAGCAAGTGAAGATGCACTTTGAGGTGCTGTGTTTAAATTTTGTGACTAAAACATAAAAAATAAAAAAAAACTGACAGGAGCCAAAAAAATCAATGTTTTTTTCATTGCCGCTTTTCTATGTTATATTAAAAAGCTGTCACCGCTCAATTAAGCGACTACGATTTCTTTCAAAACTTATTTTCCATAGATCGATATGAGTTTAACAACAGACAAAATAGAGCACTTACAAGCGGGTTACCCAATAGTACAGGATTGATAAGAGTACTTGGGGGCGAATGGTCTGTTCAAACGGTATTGTTAAAATATTAGGCCTATATACCTCAAATTAAAATTAAATTTTCTGGAAACCTTCGTTGTGAAAGAAATGGTAATACGATATGATTCATGCTATTTTAATTTTATGATTAGGGGCTTTTGCCCCTATGAGCCACTAGTAATATACTAATTTCATTATATATTAATTTATCAAATTATTTTAAGATGTCTGAGTTCTTGTCACGCCCGGTAAGGAGCACATATGGGATATAGTTGCAAATCAAGTTTCAGGTAGTCTCAAACATTGAGCAAGTTAATTAATTAGTTAGCTCTCCAGAACAGCCTGATAATATGCTGACATCATCATGATGGCGCCTTAAACGTTACTGTATACTTCGCAACAACTGCTTCGATCAAACTATTCATATAGGCCTACAGTTTAAAAATAAGAATTTGTTTATAATAATTGTTAATAAATATTGTTTGTAATACTCTTGTAAATGGAATGATTTAAATTATATGATATCTTTAAACATATTACTAAACGATACGTCGAAGTATTTCGTAAATAAAACGTGTAAGTTTTATTTTACTTAAATCTTATGTTTATAATCATAACTAATATCAAGTATTGTTTATCTTTAAACTGTTTGTTGAGTTACTCGTTTATGTAAAGACCAAACCAAAAATAAGGACACTAGAGATTTACCTCATTATCAAGCAAGCATTGTTAAAAATTAACTCAATAATTAATAATGTTAACAAATATTTTGAGAAATTGATTTCAGATAGACTTTTTTACACCATTAATCTGAAACTTGCCTATTAAAAAAAACTACCAGAAAAAGAACAAAAAATAGTTTTTCTGTACTTTAATGATTTAGCTTGAAAAAGAAAGGAAATAGTTTACTAATTTATATTTTTTGTAGCTGATTAAGGCATTGTTATCACACACCGTAGGAAAAAATATGAACAAATATATACAAGACATTCCTCTTTTTTTCTTTTTCTTTTTTATATTTTTACATACTGTGCAGCCTATCAATACAACGCTTTCTTAGTTTTAACACATATTTTACTTGAGAGTTAAAAAAATTCACGTTCACGTCGGGTCCAACCTCTGCAAAGTCCTGTTTCAATATTCGGTCACATGTGTTTCCTTTTTGACACATGGTGGTCATATTTCTTTTTGTTCAGTCAGGGAAATCTGTTTCAACATCTTACGACTTAAACTCAAAATTTTATGTTATTTTACTCGTGAATGGTGTCTATTTTATTTCCTAAAACAATAAATTCACACTCCAAAACAAATTATTTAAATCGTAATTGTAAAAATTAAAAATCACACAACGTTGCGAGAATGTAGTGAATACGGTGGAATCATATAATATGTTGTGAATGAAAATATTTATTTTTCTATAAATAACTTCATGAAGTTAATTAGTACAAAGTTAAAGTTTAACATCTCTTTAAATTTTTATTTTATCTTGTAAATTTAGAAAACAACTTTACGTACTTTGTTTTAAAGTATGATGTTCCTCCAGGTGGTTCAATAATGGAACAGTTAGTAGATTACTACTAAAATACTTCTATGAAATATTAGTTTAGTAAGAAATTCAGTTAATTTATTTCTTCCGTGTACGATGAAAGACATTGTACGAAAAACGTATCACAAGAACATTCCTGTATACTACACCGCGGTTCAAAGACTCCAAGTCTGTGTCTCTCCTTGAATTTAATTATATGCGAGCCGGGTTGTGGCTTACGATGTCAGGGTATTTGTTAGAACTCAGGACTACTAAGGAACATGTGTCAAGTTTTAAAGATTCCTTCAATATGTGATGTCAAATAGTAAAACAAATCAAACTACTCATATTAAATTGAAAAGTTTTAAAATAGAAAGACTTTTATTAACAGTAAATATTTTTTACTTTTATTTTTATACGTAAAAATGATTCATTTTAAGTGTCATTTGTGACACGTAACCAAATAGAATAAATATTAACACTATATTTCATTGTTTACTATCGTGCTGGACATAAGAATGTCCAGCACTTTAACTAAATACTGAGTGATGCAACAACAAAACCACTCTGTAGAGCAACAATACACAGGGTGTCCAGCTTCAACCTTTACAAAATTTACCTGGTTATTCAGCAAACCAAAATAAACAAGAAGTCATGTAACATATGTCTTAAAAAATTTCTGACTTCTGAAAAATTTCTGACTTCTGAAAAATTTCTGACTCCTTAAAAATTTCTGAAAAATGTCCTAAAAAACATAATGACTGAAGTTGAACCGTTACAGATTCGAAACTGCATCCAACGAGGACTATGGTTTTGTCACCTCTGGTGGAGATTAAATGACTAATTTTAATTTTTTAATTTTAATTTTTAATTTTTTTATAGTAATCTTAAGTTTTTCCTGAAATAGATAAATAGGAAGTCGAATATTCTGATCACCTCCCTATTGAAAAATATAGTAAATTTCTGTAATGAGTTCAGGTTCATTCAAAAGTAGTTTCATTTCCTAATCTATATTCGGTCCATTTATTTCAATGTCCGTCAAATGCATTCAAGCAATGAATGTTCTTATCGAAAAGCCTTCCTTATCGTATAATAAGCCTAAAAAAATTCCCTCAGACTTACGACGAAATTAAATTCTTTAACGGCTTCTTAAAATCTTTCTCACTAAAAAAAATGTTAATTCCTAATCGGAAGGCCATTATTAAAATTTGTTTTTTTAAATGGAAATATATCTGAATAATTTTTAATTTTATTAACATTTTTGCTCGTTTTATGAAAAATTTACAAAATGTGCAGTTCTCTTAATTTTTTCCTGCTTCTTAAAAAAATATTATTCAAATTTATTACTCCTTTATTACTAAACACTCCGTTCTCTAATCAATACAAGTTATCATGTTGTTCCTCTTACTCTGTGCATGTTAAATAAATATTATGTATGATTGGAAATGCTTTGTATAGTCATGCAATACCAATTATTTTTCTTATGCTAAGATAAAACAACACACCTAAAACTACTGTGTATACTTACCTAAATATGTAAATATGCTGAGACATATTTACTGTGGGAACAATCAAATATTATTTATTTGTAAAAAATTATCTTGTGTTTAAATTTAAATTGAGTTAACAAGACCAGGCTAGTAATTTAAATGAATTCTTGTAACTGAATATTTTCCAGTCTCTATGATTCTAGAAGTATTCTTTAAACTATTTGAATTTTTTAATAATCTTTAAAAATGAAGTGGGAAAAAACAGTCTATGTAACAACAATATCTTAGTCTATAAAAATTACATTGAAAAGCTATATTGAAAAAAAAACAAAAAAAAAACTAACACGGATTATTGAAATTAAATTTTGATGAATAAGCATTAGGCACCTTGTAATATTATACAAATTTTTTATAGTGTTTAGTTTTAATATTAGACATATTTAAGCCAAAAACAACGTAACTTTTTGTACAGAAAACAAGAAAACACGTCCAAGAAACGGAGTCAGGTAATAGGCCTAGCCGAGAACCCATTACGTTACAGACTTTGTTGGGGGAAGTTTTAAAATCCGGAAGATTCAAGCGAGCAGCTTTCTCTGGTAAACATGAGCTTGCTGTTTATAAAGCCTTTATTTGCTCCAAGAAACCGACATACAACTAGCGCCTTATTTTGAAATGGGTAAACAGTACAGGCATTTCCTTCAAAATCCGCATATACTTAGTGGAAGATTCAAAGTTTGATGTTTGTAAAAAGAATAAAAGTGAGTTTTAAAACAGCTTTCAGTGAATAAAATTTCACTGTATTAATACCGAAAAGATAAAAAAGAAATATATAAAAATTATTTATTAAGACGTGTTATCACCTAGAATGATATGGTGCAATACATCAAAACTAAAAATGTGTAATCCAAAGTAATAGTTTTGTTTCACCCTAGTTGGGGGTTCCATGCTCGCTGGATGCCTTTACCTGACATTAGCCCCCTACTGTCTGAAACGTGAATTAAAAATTATAAATGACTTAAATGGATTACACTATTAGCCTACTGCAGGCGTCTCTGGTGTTTGTTATTCTTGTATTGAATTCTTTGATCAACGTAACTTTAAGTCATGTTTTCACCTGTGTTTCAACAATCGTGTATTTCAAAACATTTCGTACAAGGAACGATAAATAATATGAAACACTAAAACTATCTAAAAACATCAGCAGAAGAATATCCGTACACTGATGTATAACTGTAGGATGAAAAATAAACTTTTTGAATTGTTATTTAATTGTTTTCATCATACCCTTGCGATAAACATTGTTTTCGTAACAATCAGCGGTGATCGAAACTATTCGATTACCTAGGTGCGGTAAAGAAAACGGAAAATTAGTTTCCGGGTCTATAGTTTGTTTGTTGCTTAACAAGTTAACTAATTTTTATTTGTACCAACCAGCTAAAAGGGTCCACATACAAGATAGATAGACGGATAAGAACGTAAGAGGAGGTATATAGGTCAAAATATATTAGCTTTTATCCAAACTGTATATTTATTATAGGAGGTATTATTAAAAGTAATGTTCTTGATACGTCAAACCGGTGCTCGATCTAATTCAAGAACTCGGCTTCTCCTCGCACTCGAAACTCGATCTTGCACAGGTAACGCCCACTTCCCGGACTATATAATGACGAAATATATTTATTCCGGTACATCTGGTTGTTTCGGGAGACTTTTGAATTGATAGAGTGTTACGACTGTCTCTTGAATAACTTACATTAGGTTCTTGTTAAAAATATGTTTACGATGACTCTTGGGGTCAATTTAGTGAAAAATATTTTGTAAGGTTATATTACCAAGCATTTGCGTGTAAAGTATTTAGAAACCATAACGGAACTCACCCTGTACGTAAATTTTTCGAAAACGAATAACTTTAGTTGCAATGCTGTTAAAGATTCAAGAACCCCCTCGCATTAAAATTGCCCTTAACTGTGCTATAAATTGATAATAAGGTTATAATAAATGAGGCAAATGAAAGTAAATTTAACTAGACGCGAAAGCGCAATTACAAAGATAAAGGGATAACCTTCATCAGAGGTAATTTCCGGCTTTGTTTCTTTGTAATGAGAAATGTTCAGTTTGACTCAACAAAAGCGACGGCGGCGCTCGCTGATTGTTTATAACGTCGTCGTTTTGATGGTAAACAATGTTTTAATACAGTGGTTTACTCCGATTTTACATTAACAGTTTTACTTAGTGTTGATGAAAATTAGTAATATCTAGAGATCGCACCTACTTGTTGAAATTTTTTTATACTATTTATAATATTAGACAATTTTTAACCTTAAGAACATGAATTCGACGTTTAGGAGGACTCATTGGAATCACAAACACAAATTGGAGGACCTTGTAAACTTTGTCAAATTTACATGTGGCTGTGTAGCATTAGAGGACAACATGAACAACTGGTGTTGTTCAACATACAAAACATGGAATGAATGTTAAAAAACAACATTTATCTTTTAACACCCGATGTATTCTTTAAGTATTTACATCAAAAAACTCAATTTGTTCAAATGACATTCTCTGTTTATGATTGGTTACAAGACTAGGTACAGTATAATAATTATTAACCTGTAACTTAATTGTTAATAATATAAAATTAGTTGAAATAATTTCACAAGATTTGTCACTTGATGTAGTGAATGTAGTGAAATGGAATGAATCCCAAATTATAATTTCGTATATTTAATGGCCAAATTTCGTTTTTCGCCCCAAAAATGGGGTTAGATAATCAGAATTATTTCCTGTAAAATTGCTGTGTTAATACGCAGTAAAACATGTATTGGTCAAGCATTTTTCGTTGTTTGAAATGTATTTGTTTACATATCAGACTTAGCAATAAACTGATGTGTATTGTATAAATCCTGACAAAAACTTTATTTTCACTAAAGTTAAAGGAGTGCAAGAGTGAGATGTGCACACTACAAGAGTCGGACAGCGACTGAACAATCAACTCCGTGCGTGATCCCAGGTACTGGACTGTGTGGTGGGGGTACAGAAGTGGTGGGGGTAAGGTGTCTAGAGTAAAGAAAAAATTATTTTTTCCGACCAATCAATCGAGTGTCTTTCATTTGATCTTCATCACTTGGAATGAAAATATTTTCTGTGCAAAGTTTTCAATTTTGCTCCTGCACAGATGATCTTGGAACTTGTATTTTTCCAGGCAATCTTAAAGTAAAAATATTTATGTTTGTAACATTTTTAATTATGTTCATTCTCATATGACCTTAAGACTTAAAAAAACTTTTTGGTTAAACATAAAAAAAATTTGTTTCAAATCTTTAATACTTCTTTATGACTTGACATGTTGAAACAGGTTCAAGGTCATCCGATTGAACTTTTAAAAAACTTGTCACTATGCTTGTCACCTATCTTGTCACTAAATCTCAACAATTAGGGCAGGATTAAGATTTAATTTTTATTTGTTTCTTTATTAAAACACAAACATATACATACCGAAGTAAAGTAAGGATACAAAATACAAATATTAGTCAACTAACTTTGATATTCTAAACATTTAAGACTCGCTTACGAAGCGGGCAACCTTAATCCTACAGTGTTTAAATTGGACTTGGATAATTAATTATCTTTTTAGTCTTGGACTTATGGAGATTAGGGCCCATCTGATACGTGAGTTAGTGGTTGCACAAATATATAGAAGATCAAAGGTTAATTTTGTTTAATCAGACTGTAAAATCCCAACCCGTTAGAAACATAAAACATACGAATATTCAAAATCTAAGATGTACGATATATTCTTAGTGTAGGAGCAGATTCTTATGTTGGAGCCGATTCAAAAGTGGGTCGAAAAGAAGAAAACACGTTTGCGCAATAAATATTCAAAGTAATCAAACATCTTAAGGTTTTGGATTGAGAGCCGAGCTGAGAGTAAGGCTAGGTCCCGTAGGGCTCATAAACAGAATTGTTAAGCGCTCCGGCCGACGCCGGTACCGGTGGTACATCTCTATCAAACAATCGCCTATTTTCTGACATAATTTGGCTCAAAATTTAGAGCAACTGTAATAGAAGAAATAAAATTTATATAATAAAGATTTCCACAACTTGGAAACCCATAAATTGTTATGTTTACGTGGAGGTGAACGTTTTAACCATCTCACTGATAACATAAAAAATATTAATGATGACACACTATTTAGAAAAAAACTACGGGTAGTATTTATTTGCAAACGTGATTTATATGGTAGTCCAGTTTATAACTCACATACCCGTGCAAACACTTATAAATTAAGTGGGCAGTGCGAAATTGTTATATAACTAAACTAAGATAATGGCTCTATCTGTTTATGGAATAAAAATATACATGGTGTTTACAAAAAAAAGTGCCGGGATTTAGAACGGGCGATACTGAAAGACTTTTCAACATGACCAAACGGTTTCAACTTAAATAAGTCATTTTTGAACGTGTTTTATGGGATCAAACGATGACCTGACGTTCTGCTCAATCACGACACGCTTAACATCAGATTTCCAAATGGCGGGAGAGGCTGGGATGTGACTACTCCCTAGCCTCATTCCTGGTTTAACCCTTTTGGACTTTTTTGAGGTTACGTAAAATGCATTGTATATTAGGAATAAAAATCAAGACTTGAGACATATGCTTGAGAATATTTCAACAGCGATCATGACTGCAACATCAGAGATGCTGAAAACACTTGGCAAGAACTTCAACAGTAGAGCTTTGATATCCGCAGAGCAACAAATATGGAGCTCACATTAAAACATATTTAAGACATAATTTTTTTTTTTAATTTTTCGCTTTAATTTGACATTTTTATTGTTTAAGTATCTTTAATACTTGTTCAGTAGTGCCTGTTTAAAATTTTGGCATGCTTTTATAAACACCCTTACGCGCAGCGGCCAGTTTTATTTTTGATTATAGTACAATAAATAAATACTTAAATAATAAATAAGCTTAAATAATAAATAAGCGGCAATAGTAAATAGGCCTAGGGTGTGCAGCCTTCTGTGTCTAACTAGTAGAGTCCTCGCTTTATCTCTATCAAGACTTTCCATTCACAACTTGTCTTCGCAGAATATAAACAGAATTTACTTTCTGAATAGCGAGGGCTTTGATGAGCATAAAAGGTGATTAAAATCCCAAATTGAGGTGAATTCAGTGAATGTTTCGTCTCTCATTACTTGTAAACGAACTATTTATGGAGTGAATATCTATCACCCAGGGTTCTGTATTTATTGGCCTGGTAGTAAAACCCCCATTGAGTATCTACCATTTTGCAAACCAAAAAATATTGAAATGTGTAAACACTTTAAACGATTTATTACTTGCATTGTTGTTGCCATGATAAAATATGAATGTACAGTCATTGCACTAAGTCTATAAAAAGATTATGTAATACTTCTGAATGGTGCAATTTCAGTAATTTTATGTTAAACCCTGATTCCAAAATATAAAAAAATATTATAGATATTTACCGGTAGTTAAGAAAAAATACTTTTCAATACGTCTAATTCTCATTTTGACACGAGCTGTCTCTTTCAAAGTTAGTAAAAGTTCTGTATCAGAATATTAATATAACACAACAGCGTCCTCGTATACTTGCGATCCACTAACTTCAATGCCAAAAGTTGTCGCTAAACTAAAATGGTCAACTAAAGGCAAGCTGCTCGCTTACAGAATCTTAACTACTTAGTAACACAACCGTATAAACTTGCAATAACAATGCAGAAGCTAAGCTCAAGTGCCCTAAGTTAACATCGCACTTGAATGGGAAACTTTGGACTGCTTTCAGGATGGATAATGCTGAATTGTAAATGTAGACATATCAATTCTTTGTTATAAAAGGCAGTACTTTTAAAGGATCAAAAGTATTGCATAATAAAAGAATTGAGGCTTTAGTTAACCATAATCTAAAATCAAAATAATAATAGATTGTTAATTTACCAACATTTATATTTAGCATTTGAAGTTAGTTAATTAACCAATATTTTAAACCAGTAGTAATTAATAAATTGTTATAAATAATTAATAATTCAACATTTTTAACTTTTATAACTTCTATATTTTTCAGAGGTGGATCTATTAATAATACAAAAAACTCTTAAAACGATTTGTTAACGACTTGTTGATTCATTGCGATTAAAGCTTAAACACATTGATGTTCGGTACAGTGAAAAAACTTGGCACTTTGATATTAAGAAAATGCTCAAGATAAATTGTGACCCAGATCAATAAAGAACCTATGTAGCACAAAATATAATTTTCTACAAAACAATAAGTCTAGTGTCTTAATTATTTTCCATTTGTTAAAAGTGCTCATAAATTGCATCATAATTGTGTTTTCATTTCAGCTAAATCTTGAAATATTTAGAATTTTTTACATTTTACTGTGTACTCATTTCTCTTAATAGGTAATCATTTGAAAAATAACTAAACAGGTAAGTTAAGAAAGTTTTAGTTCACATACAAATTTAAAAATTTTTGCAAGTTTTTAAATTTAACTTGATTGATCAAATGTTCAACCTTAATGCCAAAGTTTGCTTTATAAAATCCCTACTTACGCAGGAGCTTATTAGCTCTTCAGCTTATATAATGTATCCCGACCGCGTGCGGTTTACGTTCCAATCCTATAAACCTCTCAGTGTAACGAGGTGTTGTGGTTACTCTCTGAAAATGCGGTTACGGTGTTTCAGGTTGCATCTACTTCCGTGTCAACCAGAATCTATTTGTGTTCAATGTATATGGAGCAAGCTTTGGAAATGGTAATAAAGTCAAAATATCTTAGTGGGCTGAACCTGATGTGAAAATGGTGTTTATACTCGAACGAGTTTTAAGTTGTTCTAGTTCTAGTTGTACACATTATTTACACCTTAATGCGAAGATAAGTCATTTGCAAAATGCGTAGTCCTAACCTAGTCTCCTAACCTTAAATTTTATTAAATTTATTTTATGTTTTTATTTTTTGTTAGGTTTTTTTTAAATTTTCTATATGGTTTTTTTCTGGTTACGTGAAGTTTTGTGGAATTATTTTGAAATTCCCCTTCATTAACCAACAGGAGTTGTTGGGTTTAGCTTTTAATTTTCAAAATAGCAACCCTTACTAAGCAGCAACTAATTCTCTGTAATTCTTAAAAACAAAAGTAATGCCGCATATCTTACTTTGAATGAACGATCCCTTCGAAAATGTCAGGCAATCTAACTTTGCATAAAATCATGTTAACCAATTTTAAATTGCAAAACCCTCTACAAAAATAATATTTTGAAAGCTGAATTTGTGACAAATTTATCAGAATACAAAAGCGTTTAAAATTATGTATAATATAGATGCAGCTTACGCACTTCTAATTATTTTTCAAGTATATTTCATTACTCGTTTTTGGGGGACGTTTCCACCTAAACGTCATACATTTATGTGTATTATTTGTGGTAAAAAAATAAATGTTTTAGTCATTCTTTACTTCTTGATAAAGGTCTGTTTTACTGTATTTAGGACTTGGCTAAGCCTAGTTTTAACTTTCTTATTTTGTTCTATGTATTGAGTAGACTTAAATTATACATTTCTGTAACAACGAGATCGCAAGCTGAAATAACCGGAAAACAACAGTTCAGTAAATAATTCGAGTATGACTGACGGACTTAGCACGCTAAATGTATATCAACATCAATGTAGGAGTCACTAATAAATATTGATTCAATTAAATTTTTCATTATATCACAATGATAATTTAATCACATGGTAAATACATGAAAAGCAAGTCCCGATGATGCAGGTAGAGTTTGGTTCAGCCCACAGCAGTTTGGCGAACGCAACTCCACAGTAGCTAATTAACATGAATGTTAACAACATCTCCAGACTCACAGTTGACATTAGCTATTTACAACTTTAGTTTCTGTTTAGTTAGAATTTAATGTCTGTGATTAATATGTTATATAGATAGGTAAAATGCATTCAAATTAAACGTAAGCTTTCTTTAGTTTAAGGTAACATCAATTCGATTTATTCATAATGAGGGTATATAAATGAATTTTCCTAAAGTATTTTTTATTTTGAAATATCAATTTTCTATTAGTGTAAATTGTGAGTATGATCAATGGTTTTGCTATCTCTTATAAACGATCGATTCCACGTTTATTAGAAGTGACCAAAATACTTCCCTGAGGAAGTCAAATTAAATTTTAGTTTTTGTAAGCTTTTCCGTCATGATGAACGTGAAACATCTAAAAAGAGCGTGTAAGCTCAAAGTAGAAAATGTTTCCATGCGGAAGTTCCCTGGAGACTGACCGGGCGTCTTATATTGCTTTTGCGTTGCCGCCTTTGAGCTTGGTACGGGAACGGGGTACAACTCATTGCTATTCTTCCAACTTATGTTTGTCTATGTGATATAGGGAAAATATTTATCTATTCAAAACATATAACACTATTAACTTTATTTCTCTTCACACGACGTATTTAGTTGTGCCATTATCATCAAAATGCTTCGACGCGTTCCTTAAAGACCTTTACCTCGCACTTGGGGCTGAACATGAATGTTTACTTAAATCTCAGCTTTCTCTCGTAGTGCATCCATCAAGCTTAGCCTATCCTACTTTTTCGCTCTTATTTAGACTAAAAGTGACCGAATATGTGTGATATATTAATCCTATACACATGCTCTATTTGATATTATTGGCAAGTTGCAACTATATTCAACTAACTCAACTGCGTGTGAGATAATAACAATTTATTTGCCTTCATTTTATTCACCACTTGGTCAAATTCTTCGAAGATTGCAAGCTCAACCATCTAAATTTTTATTTAGCAAACCTAAGCTGTGATCAAGCGATTATTTCAAATATAATGTCATTTTTGTGGTCATATGAACTGGTCCAACAACAATGAATATAAATGATAATATTATTCCAAAATATCATTATATATACAGGGTGTTCGGAAAAAACGTTTCAGGAATTCAGGAGGTTATTGCCCACATCAAAATAAGCAAAAAGGTTCCGGTAAATATATGTCCTAAAATGCTTCGTTAACCCGCTAGCCGCCATTTTGTTTTTTACACTAAAGAATTTTTATTTCCGTTATGGATAATTGTATTAAGCTAATATTTGGCATACACCTTTATCATAAAAATACCCATTTTCAAGAAAAAAGTTATTTTTTTCCAATTTGTATTTTCAAAATGGCGGCCATTTTAACATTTTAAGCTAAAATATATCAAAACCGGTAAATTTTATAAAAATTTTACTAGACACAAAAAAGTTGACAAATTTAATAATCTAACCAATGGTACCAAGTTTGTAAGGATCTGACAACAAATAACGGAGTTATTGAGATTTTTCATTTAAAATTACCTTAATTTGCATTAATTGCAATGCAAAATCAATGTTTTTAAGCAGAAAAATCTCAATAACTCCGTTATTTGTTGTCGGATCCTTACAAACTTGGTACCATTGGTTAGATAATTCAATTCGTCAACTTTTTTGTGTCTAATAAAATTTTAATAAAATTTACCGATTTTGAGATATTTTAGTTTAAAATTTTAAAATGGCCGCCATTTTGAAAATATACATTGGAAAAAAATAATTTTTTTCTTGAAAATGGGTATTGCTATGATGAAGGTGCATGCCAAATATTAATTTAATACAATGATCCATTACGGAAATAAAAATTATTTAGTGTAAAAAACAAAATGGCGGCTAGCGGGTTAACAAAGCATTTTAGGACATATGTTTACAGGAACTTTTTTGCTTATTTTGATGTGGGCAATAACCTCCTGAATTCCTGAAACGTTTTTTCCGAACACCCTGTATATACGTTGATTTTGCTGTTAAAATGGCCTTATTTGCATTAAATTCAATGCAAAATCCATGTTTTTATGAAGAAAAATCGCAATAACTCCGTTGTTTGTTGTCAAATCCTTACAAACTTGGCACCATTAGTTAGGTAATTTAATTTGGCAACTTTTATGTGTCTTGTAAATTTTTTATAAAATTTGCCGATTTTGAGATATTTGAGTTTGAAAATTTACAATGGCCGCCATTTTGAAAATATACAATGGAAAAAATTAATTTTTTTCTTGGGTATGTACATTGGTATGATAAAGATTTATACCAAATATGACCTGAATACAACCATCCGTTACGGAAATAAAAATTATTATGTGTAAAAAACAAAATGGCGGCTGTGTGAGTAACTTAAGACTTCCGGACAATTTAACGATGATATTTAGATATGTTTTTAACCCAGGAACAATGCCCTAAAATATTGGTAGGGAGTTCTGAAACACCCTGTATATACAGTGTGTAAATTAAGTATGGAAACAAATCTGTATTTTTTTAAACCAAAATAGATAGAAATATTTGGTTTGTGGCATTGACTGTTAACCAAGGTTCCGGAATTTTTTCCATCAGAAAAAATTTTTCACCCCCTCAGGGGGGGTAGGGGTAGGGGGTAACTTAATTTTTTTTTAAATAGCAACCCCTATTAAGTGACCCCGGTTTGTCAAGACAAAAGCAGTGGCACAAATCTTAGGTCGATATGTCATCCCTAGACGAAATGGCAGGCATTCAAAAATTTGATTGGGTAAAAAAGCGCCCATTTCACCAATTAAAAATTGAATGCCTGCCATTTCGTCTAGGCATGACATATTGACCTAAGATTTGTGCCACTGCTTTTGTCTTTTACCCTTCAAAACGAGGGGTCACTCAATAGGGGTTTGCGTTTAAAAATTTGGGGCTGCCCTTAAAATACCCTATTTTGGGGGCTGGGGCAAAATTGTGAATACGATAAAAATCCACTTTTCAATCTAATAATGTTATCTGGAGTTCGGCTTACCCAATGTAACCCATTTAAAAGGTAAATATTGGTATCCACACTGGATTTCGTTTGCCCATCTCGAAATTTAAAATGGCCGCCATTCTGGTTAGGGGTAAGATACCGACCTCGGGTTTACGGCATTGTATTTCTTTTGACAAACCCTTCAAAATGAGGGGTCACTCAATAGGGGTTGCTATTTTAAAAAATTAAGTTACCCCCTACTCCTACCCCCCCCCCCTGAGGAGGTGAAAAATGTTTTCTGATGCAAAAAATTCCGGAACCTTGGTTAACAGTCAATGCCACAAACCAAATATTTCTATCTATTTTGGTTTTAAAAATACAGATTTGTTTCCATACTTAATTTACACACTGTTTAATTTATCTCGGGCAGTCAATAATTCAATCAATAATTCAATCATTAAATCAATAATATTGTATATTATTGTATATACAATAATATTGTAATATTGTATATTGTTATTGTTACTCACTATTGTTATATTATTATGAGCGCTGGGTGTTACATATTAATTAGTTAGTTGTTACATCAAGATCGTTTCCCATTCCGACATTGTTATTCTAGTTATTCCTCTTTGTTATAATTATATTGTTACCTGTTATTGTTATAAGCAACTGATAGCTATTTAAAATATATAGCAATGTAGCCGATGTAGCATTTAAGTCATCTTGAGTTACGTATTTCATGTCATAATTGATGTAAAAATGGAGATGTCCGTTGAAATAAATAAATAATCAAAAGTTATGTAAAATAAAATGTAACCATAAAAAGCAAAATAATTTAAAGCTTCGAAACTGTTTATTTTAATAGTATTTTTTCAAATTTAAATTTATTGATAAGTAAAGTTTATGTTTAAATAACAGTATTTTTACTTTGGAGTATCACACTGAGCGCATGCCGTAATTCTAAAAGTCTTTGCAATATATTTATCCTTTATAAAATTCAATATTATATTTGAAATTATTATTGTGGCATACAATTATGTTGTCTGTGACATTTCAATTGTATATCACAGTTAAAATGTACAATTTACCCTGTGAATTTTTACTTCAAAAGCCAGAATCAGTGCAAATGTTTATTATCTCAAATATTTAGTCAACTAGGAATAGGTGTTTTTAATTCACATCATTATTAGTGTAAAATTTATTTTCAATTTTTTGTTAGTAATTTTATAAAAATTATTTGTAACAAATCAGATGCAAAATGATGATTGCGGTAGAGAGGCTTCTTGCTCTGAAAGAATTTAATGAAACTACAAGAAAAGGAGAAGCCACAAAACATATTGAACGACGAATGAATATTACTTTTCTCTTATTCCAGGCTTCTCCTTATGAACTGTATTTAATGGTTTTATTCAATTCCGACTTATTCTTTTAATTGAATTACGATAGTTTCAGAAATACTTTTAATCACGTATATTAACATATATAAAATGATTTTAGTGAAAAGGTACTCATGTTCATTAATTAACATATAATATTACTCAATCCTTATTAAGGTTTTTTGTAATATAATAGTTAAACTGTTTAAGATAACTTAATAAAAACATGAAAGACACTTACATAATGTATCCTGAATGTTTGATTGTGATACAATGTTAATGGAATATTCTGTTCCATGGCATTATAATAAATAGCCACAAAAATAAGATTTAAGTTCGATCAAGGGCAAAGCAATAATTTTAAATATGTTATGAGAGGCTTATAGGCTGAATCGTTGCATATTCATAACACTTTATACAAAACCAACTTACATTTGACAAACTACTGTAATGAAGATTTCGCAATTTATAGATTATGCACGGCAGCCCATCCAAAATGTAGCCACACGGATTTTACTAGACCAAAACATCGTCCTTTCTTTATCGTTATTATCTTAATTCATCGTTCATGCTTATGGATTATGGACAGCCATCCATTAAAAACTTAGCCACACAGATGTCGCTTGACCAACTCACACAATATTATTATTAAAACAGTATTACTAAACTCTTTTGAGGCTGAACGTAAATTAAAACACGAGTCATGGTGAAATAATCAGCTTATGTGCAAATTACGATGTAATTGTAATTATTGGTGTAATTTCTATTACAACACTACTTTGGTCGAATGGCGAGGTCTCATTGGTCTAAACCTGAATTTTAATGTGAAATCCGACCGTTTAAGGGCTGATTAATCATAGGGTCTGAATTGTGTTTAATAATGAACCTCTTTATGTTGATGTTGTTACAATACTAGCAATATCTTTGTTGTAGTTTATTGCACCGGTCGTAGATAAAAGAATATAATTGTCAATCTCTTGTCATCATCCTGCTGTGTGTACCACATTTCTAAAAAAATAAACTTTTACCACTAAATACACTGAAAAATAAAAAATCCTATATATTGTGTAAAATTTATTTTATTCTAATTTAAATTCCTTTGGAAACAAGGTAGCTAACTTACATATAGTAAATTTTATACCACAGAGGAGAAAGTAAAGTGCAGGAAACAGCTGTTGAGGTCTGTTAAATCACTTCTGTTCAGGAGCAACTTTCAAGCCACATGTTGTGGCGCTGTAACTAGTGTTGTTCAGCAACTTTAACCCTGAATGATGTTTAAGCTGAAAAATACGCTTTGTTTTTATTACGTAACTACTTTTTGAGTACACAAATGTTTGCTTTTAAACTTCTTATTGCTTACAAATTAAGATTTATTTCACCAACTTTTATTTTAACTATAAAGATTAACCAAAATAGAAGCCATAACTATAATCTTGTTGATAACTTTAAGTGTCAAGTAACTTATAATTTTACCCATATATATATATATATATATATATATATATATATATATATAATATGAATATATAATATATATATATTATATATATATATATAAGAAATTATAATCTGGTATGTTTACAAAACCATTATCTACAGTTGGTTTAAGATTGCATGAAGATGGAGTTTTGGATGAAGAACACAGGGCAAAATTTCTGACTGAGTTTTTTTTTACAAAGAATCATTCACTAAAAACACTGCCTGGTTGTTAGATGAAAACCAAGATAATTTTTAAGGATTTTTTGTGCACAATGGTGTCTTAAAATGTCTACAGTGTTGTTTCTTGATTTTAACAACTGCGGAATTCAAAATTATATGACAAATACACGTTTTTCCAATTGCATTCTGAAGTCAGCTGGCTCTAAGTACATGAAACACAACAAACAGATAACTCTTAAGTGGTTTAACTCAAAAATAATAGTTTATACGATGACTGTATTTTGAATGTCTTCAAGCCACTAGTGTTATAAATATCTCACGAGTGGCTTAAACGCTGACTACAGTCATTGCATACACTGCTTTATCAGCCAACTTAAATTTGGAAAATTACCATAATAAACGTAACGAACATTTGTAAGTCATGGACATTCATCCAAAACGTAGCCACACACAAGGAATCTAAAATAAATAAATCTCTTTATTTATTTTAGATTCCTTGGACACACAGATGACGTTTGATGGAGTCGTCGTTCTCACTGACATATAATCACTCTCTATTCAGGTTAGACACACAAAGCAACTAAAACATGATTCATAATTGAATTGAATAATCAGCTGGTGTGCGTATTGTGTAATTTCTATTACAACACTACTATTGTTTGATGCCAAGCTCTCGTTGGTCTAAAATCTTAAATTTAAATATTTGGTAATATGAATTCATTTCCCCTAGTTCATATGCCTATATAATCATGGATTTCATCTAATGATTTTATTTTGTAAACAGCTTTATTACAGTTTTTACAATTTCAAGGACTGATTAAGCAACTGGTATGAATTTGGTTTAATAAAGTACATTTTATTTATGTTACTTGTTGTATCTTTTAATCAGGTGCTTTATGCAGTACTTAAATAATTCTATGATTAAAATATGAAAGGTTATGTTGTATTTATTTTTTAAGCAGAGCCTGCTAACTTATAGAGTTTTTTGATAACCGGTGAATATATATAAAAGTATGGTGATGTTAAATATTTAATTTTTCACTGAGTAAAACACAATTGTGTATACATTTTTAAATATCATTCTTTAAATCAACATTTTTTAACATCACTTTGTGTTTTTGTTTTTATTCGTTTTTATTCCAGATCGTGAATAATTTAATATTTTACAAAAAAAACTTTCCTTTTATCTCAGGATTCAATTTTAAATGTTAAAAATATTCTTCGGTCCTGCACTATGACAGGCTTTTCATTTCAAAAGCTCAGGTAATCTAATTAATTAGTTAGTCAAACCATTTCCAGCCCATACACAAAGCTTGCAACCCGGACAGCGTGGAAGCATATTAGTAGATATAATTGATCATTACAAGTATTTTACTCAATAGATTTAAGTTTAACATCTATCTATAACTTTTCATGCATAATGTGGTGTTTAATTATGTTAAATAAATTTTAATCTTTTACATTTAATTTTAGTAACAGCCCTGTCTTGTTAAAAGTACCTTCAGATTTTATTGGAAAGATCAAATTATTTGGTATTGTAGCCTAATATGAATTTATTTCCCCTACTTTATATAATCATGTATTTCATCTAATATTATTATGTAAATAACTTTATTACGGTGGGTTTACGGAAATAGTTATTTATGCAAAGTAGTGCCATTTCGAGGCACTCAAGAGAAATGTTTGCGCACAGGCCACATGCGAGTGCAGTGAAGGCACTTTTCGAATGAGTTTTTTTTTCTTCTTACTACTGACAAACATTTATGATATAAGTTCAAATATTTGCAAATATTTATGATAGCCCACATTAGGATGTCCAACAATTAGTTATAAATGCATTGGTTTTTTCAGGTAGGAAATTTAACGACACTGTTTTAGCAGTCTCTGCAAGGGTAAATGAGTCACTTAAATCACTAAAGCCACTGTCATAATTTATCATTTTGTGCACTTACACACAGTCTTAATTTAATATGGTTTCTAGGTTATGTTTATGTCCATCCCATCGAAAACTATGACAAGGACAATAGATCAGATGTTTATATCCAGTGTCAACGTTTCATTGTTTTCTAACTGTTTTGTGTTCTGATGTTTAAACACTGGAGTGCGCAAAGTAAATCTAGCGTGCGCAAAGTATAATGAATACGTCAATCGCCTGTTTTGCGACTCTTATCGAGTGCGTAAACAACTGATTTCTCGAACAGACGTAGGAAAACGCCATTATGGCGTGTGGAAAATATAGCTTTCACATCAAAGCTACAACGGTAACGTATTTTGTGACCGAAATGAAATCAAATATTTATTCATCATTAAAACTGTTACTAAATCAATACGGAATGATGCACAGAATAACAGATCAAGCTATGTGTTATGTATAACAATAACTCACATGTACACAAGAGCATGACTGCTTCTGTTGTTGATTTAAATTAGAAAACATCTTGTAATCAATGAAATTGCAAAAGATTTTAGTTTTTTTCATGTAACTAATGAAATTAATATTTTTATTCATTTATTTTCATTCCCTTAAAATCCGCAACAAAATAAGGATACTGAGATCAATGATAAGGAAGACAAAGGGTTCCGGTAAATGATACTTTATTTTATGGAGAGTGTGGTTTCCTGAACACCTGAGGTTATTCGATGAATCATTCTGGAGTTTTTGTAGAGAAACTTTTAAGATATTTGTATTGCACTACAAGGAGTACCTATTTCTAAGATATTACGTGAAAATATTTACAAGTATCATGACCACCAACAATAAAAATCACCCCTATAGCTTGCTGATTAGTTCTAAAGTAACATAACACTTCAAAAATAAACTAAGAATTAAAATAGAAGATTATGAAAGTTACCAATCATTTTAGTTTCTTTTTTGGCCGATCGTTCCTTTTGAAGAAAAAAAGTCGTTTTTTGTCAATTTGTACTGCACCTTGATCATACACACATTAAGAGTTGTCAACAATGTAATGATGCTACCTTAGATCCCGCACACTACTTTCTTCTATACCTAGTTTATTTTTTATATTTTTAGTATAAAAAATTATCAGTACAATAAATAAACTCATAGATAAATTAATATATTGTATACAAAAAAAAATAATTAATGATGTTTCTATGAAGGAAACAACTTTGTCATTCAAAATACCTAGTTAATTAAGTAAGTATCTAATATTTTTAATATTTGATTTTTACTGTAATGAACAACTCTGGATTCATTTTTTTAATAGTAGTAATACCAGTGTTAGATTTAGATCAACTGATCAAGAAAGGTCGTTTACTTATCATAAATGTATTAAATTGGAATATTAACACTTTTTTATTTTTTACTTTAATGGTGTCCTCCAAAGAATTTTATATTGGTTTATTGTCATTTTATGACGTCAAAAAATATATATTATCCCTAAACAGCCAATTACTTCAGGCTTTCCATAATATCATTACTCCTTTATAAGACAAAAGGAAAAATATTATTAACAACTAATAAAACTTTATTGAATCAACATAATTATCTGTAGCTTAAACTCAATACTGTACATGGTATTTTATATCTGTAAAGATAAAGTATCTGAATATATAGAATATCTGTAAAGATATTTTCAATTCAATTCAATGGTTTAAAGACTTTTATGTTTTTGGCATAGAAGGTCAGTGTTATTTGAATGCAAATGGATTGATAAAAAAAGTTAATTAAATTGTCTCAGGTTAAAGCGCGTTAAAAGTGTTTCAGGCTAAAATTATAGCCCTTTTCTAATATTAGTAAAATATTAAATTTGTAGTGATGTTGATGCTTTTAATTATGTTACCGTATCAATATTATTTTAGCGTTGATGAATATTCAAAATCAAATAATACGTTAGCATGTAGAACTTGTTTAATGATATACAATATTAACTATTACCTCTTACTGCTCGTAATATTCTTGTTTGCAGATAAACAATTAGTGAAATGTTTACCGATGATTCACATATAATCATTGCTACGTTACTCAGTGACTGGTTTACAAACTGGAAATTTATATTTCTACATACGTATTCTGTGTTTATTAGAAAGTTTGCATTAGTAAATAAACAACTTTAACATACCAAAGGTAAAACTCTAACTACATAACCATAGATACAAACAAGACAAGCTGGGTAGCTAACTGAGATGGTAGAATAGTGCTAAAAACGAGCCTGCTTCCCCCATCACTATTAGGGGTTACCACCACCTCCACGCCGCGTCTTATTTGTTTTATTTTTTTACATCATTTTTATTGGTGCGTCTTGTTTGTTTACATTATTATATTTCGCTGAAATCTTTAATGCTGGTGGATCCACTGCATTCTTGTTTGTTTAAATTATTTTACTTACCGAATTAACCCCTGCTGGTGGTGATTATAAAGTCTCGTTTTTGCAGCTTCGTGCTAGTGATCCAGATATTCTTGTTCATATCTATGAACATAACATGACGGATTAATTTGCTTTATTAGTCAGTTTAAAATAGTGCATAGTTAGCTAATTTATAAATATTAACATATCAGTAAGGTCAATTATTTTTTGTGTCTCCATAACACCTTCAATAACATTTGGTAACAATATGTTACCAAGCCCAGCGGTGTTTTTTGCCATTCGTCAACTTATGTGGTGAACTTTTAAGAAAAATATGTCAATGTATGCAGGCGAGATGTTGAGATGTCAGTAACTTTTCGTACTAACGAGTTTTGCAATATAAATAAAGTGTGGCTTTTGTAATATGGTGACACTGAGAACAGTTTTACTTTTTTGTTATTTTTTAATACAATAATTTGGACATTGTACCCTTTTTTGGTCGAAATTGTTTCTTGATAATTTTATAATTTACTGTAAAATATTGTTGTAAGATAAAATGTCATGTACTTCATTAAATTATTTAACAAATACCTTCTCCAAAAATGTATGGGGAAATGTAGTTGTTCAGAGATACCTGTGTTCTGTTAATATATTTTTTACTTTCACACTAATATTCACCCTAATTTCTATCTTTTTTCCACGAAATAATATAGTTTGCTGGTTTAAATAAAACAAACAAGCCTTAAAAAAATATCCTGTACAAAAATGTTTATTAACAAAATAACATTTATCTTTATATGCTTTAATATGTCAAAAATAAAAGTCGAAATAAACTAAACGAATCATGTTCTGAACAAGCTTTCAGAAAATGAAACGGTCGACTAAACACTTGGCGTTGAAGAGGTAAATCATGAATCATTTAGCAGGAGATTTGCCGGTCTGTGCAGCAAAACTCTTCGTTCTTTATGCCTTACTACCTTTGCTACAAACAATAAGCATCGTGATGTTACATTGTTTCAATTTTTTATCTTAAAACATCAATTTTGTTATGATGACGTTTAACATGACTTTAAACCATTTTTTTTTTAAGAGTAAATAAAGTATTTTAATATTTAATGCATAGCAGTGGTAATAACTAGAAGAGACATTTTACAATACTTTCAATGTGGTTTATATTATAATTCTTTTTCAGAATTAAAATATTTGTAGAGGTCAAGTTTTCATTCCGAGTTTTTCATCGGTATTCATTACCTGGTTGTGGTAAGTAGTTGTATACAACTAAGTTAAATTGTTACATTTACATTTGTGTATAGTTAATGCTCGTCTGAAATTTTATTTTTTTACTTTTTCAAAGAGTTATAGTTAAAATTGATCTTACTATTATCTGACATAAGGTGTTGGATTGTTTAAAAATAGCATATATTGTCAGTATTTTCCAACTATATTTTATCCACGCCTCGTTCAATAGCACATTTTTCTTCAACGCCAACGCCCTTTACCTACATCAACAAAATACTATGCAAGAAACACAAATTGACAGTAATAAATTAAATATGAACTTCTAGAGAGAGTTGGGCTTACTTAATTTACAACTATATATTACTTTTTTGCCAATTCTAGAACTTTCCTGGAAGTAATGGATAAAACTATTTATCCAACAACAATAATAAGCAAATAATAACATACATTTATTTATTATTGGCATACTAAAGGATGAAAGGATAGAAAACATTCTAAAAAGCACACATAATTGTTTTGCAGAATAATTAGTATTTTATTTATTTCAATACATAATTGGGTTCAAAACACATTTATGTATTTAATAATATTTTAATGGATTCATTTGGGTGGCGTTGCGCTATAGTGGTACGCAACGAGGTTATATCCCTTGTCGGGGGGTTTTTATAGTTCATAACAGGAGCATAAAGTTGTTTACCTCAAGATGAGGCAAACATGTTTTGTTATCTAGCTTGGAGCTTTACTTAAGGCTGACAGAATTAAACGCAATTTGCTATCAGTACAGCAAACATGTTAATTTTATCGGAGTAGGGTTAAACTACATTATTAAATAAATATATTCTATAAATAACCAAGATACACCATTGATAATATGTGCAAGATAATTTGAAATTGTTCAGTTTTTGTTACACATTACTACCGACACTGATTCCAATATGAGTACGCTACAGGACGCCGTCATCTTATTATTGCGTTACTGACTTTGTGTGCTTTGAGTACAGTTGAAATCACAGTCCCAGTGGTGTTTGTGGCCTACAATTCTATTCTAATGTTCAGCTCTATTTCTAACTTGTCTACGGTTGTGAACCCTCTCATAGTAATAGTGTAATAGTGTTGTGAGTAGTTTTCAGGAAACGGGCATAGTTTAAATGAAGAAGGCTATCCTCATGGTGCTTTTGCGCTCAAGTTAAAGGCACAGACTCATTCAATCATATCTTATGTGTTTTATATTTTTCACTTTATTCATACTATTACAGAAACCAAGACTTTTGTATGGATACTATTTTATTCAGACAATGCATAATCGTTGTAGTTAAAAAATAAACTGAATGCAGATGCTAAGGAGATCTTAACGACATCTGTAACAAAATAGAATATCACGTTAAGAACGTTAAGAAGAGTTAGTGTTAATTAAGAAAGTGTTAAAGAGTTCATTAGATTTTATCCTTCGACTGAGTGCAAAATTACGAGTATTTTTTACTCTCTTGACACGTTTAATCTTTTTCACGCTCACAATCACTAAGATATAAATAATTATGATTTCTGTAAATTTTGAATAAATAAGCTACCATTTTACGATCAAGATCTTATAAAACACCTTATATATTAGTAAAGTATTTACAAATGTGATTGGTATTGTATCAAGTTACAAAATAAGACCGTTGATTTTGATAGATGGTTAAAGAAAATGTTCATCAATACCTAGTAAATAAACAGTGAAAAATGTTTATGACGTATAGTCCCAATTTTGTGTAATAAATTTAAGTACTTAAGTACCCTTAGTACCTTAAACGTAACAAACTATGTACAACAGAATCCAAAATGCCAACAAAACTCGATACATTATTTGAAATCACACAACTCATCAGTTCTGATATTTAACACTTCAATAGTTAACTACTGAAACGACGTTACATCGTTGCTTTTTTATTCACCGGTATAAATAAAAAAAACCCCTGAAGAGCAAATTGTAGTATTTGGTATATGTATATAAATCATGCTCTACAAATCTTTTTCTCAAATAATGCCTGTCACTACATAATAGTCTATATATTATAAATCTGGCAGGTTAATAAATCCTCTGTTCTTATAATACCGTAAAACCCCCTTTTAATGTTGTTATAAAGTGTTTACGATAAAATACAATGTGTATAAAATGTTGCCTCATGTTATATATGGTAATTTCTAGTTGGTACTTTGTCTTTTTTTCATTACCATCCCAGATTTATATTAGAATTTAAACAATAATAACATTGAATCTCGTTCCTAATGACTTTTTCTTAAGTAATGTGCAACAATGTCTCCATTGTTTACAACATGAAGTTAAAACAAAATTAAATACCTAATTTTTAATTTTCGCTCATGTGTTATTCTAGAGAAATAAACAAGTTAAATTGAATAACTTAAAATTCTCAATCTGAGCACACTTTTTATTCCTAGGTGAGTTCATCATTCGTTGATTCAAAATAGGAAACACAAAATGTACACGGATAATTAATAGCCCAGGGTTGCCAACTTTGTTCATGCCAATTCAGATAACGGACAGAGTTTAATGTTGTCATTTGCCACGATGAGTGACTGCTACAGTTGGCCCCACTGCCGCCGGCTCTCGCGCTCTTATCTTACGTTGGGGCAAATTTTACTTTTGACTAATGTCACTTAATCATATTAGTCATGGAGAAAGTTTAAATAGAACCTTTGGGGGATGGCATAATACTTTATAAAAAAACCTTTTTTACTTTTTTATTGAATTTTTTTATCAAATCGAAAGAATTGTATTTGTACTATAAGTAAAGGCAAAAAGTGTTGTTCCCTGATTCATTGTCTTTGTCATATTTTGTAAGTGGTGATTAAAATTACATAATGTAGTATATACGTAGTATACGTAGTATATATGTAATATACGTAAAAACAAAATAAAAACAAATTTGTCATCATTCCTCATGTTGACTCCTAAATGTATTTCAGATTATTTTAAAGGTAAAAAAACGTAACATAGTCAATTTAAATTATTCTGAGTTCAACATGGACAATGGTTAGGAAATAAACCCTTAAAATTATGGGAAAGGAATATAAGCAATCAAGGGGATTTTTCAATCTTAGACAATGGGTGCACCGCGTATTTCATTTAAACTAATGTACTTGTTGCTCGAAATCGATCGGTTTAGTTTGGATACTTTTTACAGGTTAGGCATGTTTAATACATTTCGTTTTTAGTGTATCCGCCATGGTTGCACGTATCACCTTTGGCATTAGATGTTCTCGCTAGTGTGCTATGTTTACTCGTTACAGCTGTTTAACTTGGAAACCTTTTAATTTTTCTTATCAATGTTATTCTAATGAGGAAATACTTAAGGGCATGCAGAGCCCTTCCATTTGGATGAATATTTACCAATTTACTTTAGAAACTTTAGGAGGAGTTCCTTGTACAAAAATACATGTCGCCTATTAAATATAAATAGAAAATTACGTTATTTTTTCAGTGGGTTTTTTTTAATTGCTTATACAATTTTATGTTTACACATAAATTTCTTCATAATAATTTTTATAAAATATTTTTATATAACAATTATTAAAGCAATCCAACTAGTCACTCATTTACGGGTTGAAAAGGAGAAAAACAAGTAAAAATTTCCAACCAATACTTAATTATTAACACGTTTGCCTTAATGTTACAATTATTTTATTATAAATTATAAATTAAATGAGGTTATAAGTCAGATTTTAATTAATTCTAATATACTGCATTGCGATATAGATGTTTTGGGATTTTCAAAATATCAAGAAGGTAATCAAAAGGTTGACAATACGAAGCCTGAGGAGATTCAATCACTGGTAGGATCAGCGAGGGCCCGGAGTCTCTTACGCTTACGTCATCTGTTATCTTGTACCAAAATATCAAGAAGATAATCCCAAGGTTGACAATACGAAACCCGAGGAGATTCAATCACTGGCAGGATCAGTGAAGGCCCAGAGTCTCTTACGCTTACGTCATCTGGTATCTTGTACCAAAATATCAAGAAGATAATCCCAAGGTTGACAATACGAAACCCGAGGAGATTCAATCACTGGCAGGATCAGTGAAGGCCCGGAGTCTCTTACGCTTACGTCATCGGTTATCTTGTACCAAAATATCAAGAAGATAATCCCAAGGTTGACAATACGAAACCCGAGGAGATTCAATCACTGGCGGGATCAGTGAGGGCCCGGAGTCTTTTACGCTTACGTCATCTGTTATCTTGTACCAAAATATCAAGAAGATAATCCCAAGGTTGACAATACGAAACCCGAGGAGATTCAATCACTGGCAGGATCAGTGAAGGCCCAGAGTCTCTTTCGCTTAACTCGTCTTCAAAATTATTGATCACACCAATACATTTCTTCAACATTTCTATGAAAATGTATACCCCTTTTTATATTAAAGTATATCAGGATATTCCAAAGGCGATTTACTAACTTTAGAATATATATAAACCATAGAGTTAAAGTTAGCTTTATTATTGTTGCATTCTCGCTTTTTTTAATATTGCTAGCGTAATTTAATTTTTCCTTGTAGTATTTAATTACCATTTCCGTTTATCTGAAAACGGGTAATAAATGTTTACATCGTCAAAGTTGTAAATTATTCAAGTCAAAATGAAAAAGATTGGTGACAATGTCTGTTACATTTTACATTAAAACTAATTCTTCTAATTGGCAATTATTGAGGCGTACAATTTAAGATGATCGATAACCGAGTAAAATGGCAGACATCGTTAGGGCGGGTCCGTGCATTTCGAAAGTTTAGACTCAGTTTATCTGCGTAAATAATGGCTATAGTTGCAGTGTTGGTATTTGTGTTCGTTCTCCAGGTAATGTCATTAAACTTTATTCCCGTAAAATCCCATTTCTGATTTTACATACAGTACCATGATCGCCATTTTTCAAAGCAATATCGCATTTAAGGAACACCAAACAAATAGCAATTTATTAAGTTTATCACATTATTGGACATGCTTGAACCTTTGGAAATTATGTTAAAATACAAATATTTAAACTGAACTAAGACGCATTTAAATTAAGTAGCATAAAAAGTGAGCAAAATTTCATCTTTCCATGTGTCAAAAACTTATAGTGAAAGAAGTGCATTAATGATCTTTTGTAAAAGAATAATTAACACTTTACCAAAACACGTTTTGGTTAAATAAGAAAAGTAAGGTCTGTTATTGATTATGCATTATGGTTGTTCCAAAATCTGGTTTAAACTTTTTATAATTGACGTTATTATAAATTAATCGGTTATTCAACATAATTGACTGCGACTTGAATTATTGTCAAAGTTTGGTCCAGAGCTAATTAAGGCAAAAAGGGAAAAAGAGTTGTTTCCTTAGTGTTCAATCATTCATGGTTTTGTTTCACTTGGAAACAATGAAAATTTTTTAATTGAGTTTGAAAGATGAAGTTTATTGACAGTCATTGATGAACAATAAGTCTTGCTTGGAATTTAAAACAAAGTCTGTGTTGGTGGATCTCATCCTAATTTAACAATAAAACTTCCTCTCTCATTAAAACAATTCAAAAGGTAATGAAAAAAAACTGTTTAATTTAAATTTATTCCTAATTTTCTTTGAAAAATTGAGAATATTTTAGTTTTGAAACAGCTCTTTTTGTGTTAGGATTGGAAATGATTACAGCAAAGATATGACAAATGATTCAAATGAAATTGTTAATTAAATTATCACTGAATAATGACCATATTAATTAATATTGGTTAGTGACTTCAACGCACGAGCCATTAAATGGGGCATGTACGGCCAAGAGACTTCATCTAAAAGTCGCAAACATCAGGCTCAAGACCATTTTTAGCCAGGGGATCATGGACACCATTCTGGTATCCACTGACTTGTATTTTCTAACGGCGAATTTTAGGGTCGTGGAGGTGACCACTGCCGGTGACCAAGTGTTCATCTAACTTAAATTGAAAGAAAACTAGTTGCCTCAATGTTGGAGCACCCAAAACACAGTTGTCTGCAATCTAGCTAGACTTTACTGGAGATAAATCATAGATCGACTCAATAGTGGTCTTGAGGCCGGTCTCGTGGTTCATCCTGACCCCGATAACAGGGAATAGGTTTTATTGGCTCTACCATGATGCTGATTGAGCGTTCATGAATCTCGTCAGTCCCTCGGAAGACCCTTTTTAGAGGTGTTTGCAAAACACAATGGTGTACGGATGACGTCGCGCAGCTTTCTCTGACATACCGAGGGGCGAAGATTGCTTGAAAGAGAGTGGAATGCCTCGCAAGGCCGGAAGAATGAAAAATGTAAGAAGTATTTTTCAAATAGGATTCGCATTGCCGAGGCTAGTGCTGCAAATTTCTGTGTTACAACATAAACTCTCTTGCCTGCGGGAAACCGTGTAGACACACATGGGTTGTCGTTGAATCAAAACGTTATGAATTGTACAAAAATGCAGCACAATAAATCGGTTGATGATGCGAAAAGGGTCATTATTTTATGCGTTCTTTTCCATTAGAGGGATTCCATTCCATAGAGGGATTAAATTTTTTACTATTTGTACAAATTTATAATATTGTTTAGTGATTTTGGAATATCTAAGATAACTTTTTTTAAACACACCATTACATATATATGTCGTATAGCTTTTATTGCAGGAAGATCAGCTATCAACTATGATTTCTCTTGCACTTTTTTGTTTTCTGTGCAGGTAAACCAACGGCCTAAGGTGACTTCCGAACCATCAGAGTGGCCAAACGATCTTTTTGTCCCCGACCTTGAACTCTTGCTTACTGGGTGTTAACCTAAAGCTTCCTGAGCTAAGGCCGCTTCCAGCCAAACAAAGTGCACTATTTGAAATTAGTTAAAAGTAAAACGAATGGTTCAAAGAAAAATTGAATTGCCGGTGTGAGGGTAAATCTCAAAAAGCAAAAAATGTTATACCAAAATATTTTTGATTTACCATGAAATTATGTTACCCCTTAAATAATTGTTTCTCATTGCAGGGTTCCTTGGCAGCTCAGCAGGTCAGCACGAGCTTGCAGGAGTTTGAGTGGCAGGCGAGTAGTGTAGTACATGAGGCCCGCACCCAGATGGCGGTACTGGTCAATCAGCTGATGACCAATGCTACCATCATAACGCAAATAGCAGAGGGTAATGCGAGCCTACTGTTGGCCAACCTGTACAACGAGATCAACCGGGGCATCGCCGAGGCGCAGGTCAAGGCTAGCCAGGTAGGCGAGGGATAGACTGTAGCCAGATGTCAAATTGATGGTTTTAGAGTCAGTATAGACTAGGAATACGCTCCGATGGCCGTCCCGTACAAGAATTTTTTACTCACTTTTTGAGTTATTAGGTGACGCTTTTTGAGGGAGAGGTAAGAAAAATGCATTACGCACACAGGTGGCAAGCCTGTAGTGTGGAACTCCCCTAAAAACGGGTTTACCCACTAAAAACCCTCGCCTATACTCTTTAGGATTCTAACCTGGAGTTGTTTATCACATTACGTAGGGCTAGGCATAAATTTAGCTTATGCCCGTGGGGCTCTCTCCTTATCCAGCCACTCGATCAAGGGATCTGGGCCACTTCGCGGTCCAGATCATGTTTCTTTTCCAGGAGGATGCCCCGCACGAACTGTGATAAACAATCCCAGTTACCCTCATCCTCCAAGATCTTTTGGCAGACCGAGTCCGCCGAAAATGCACCAAAAATTTGTGTGGCCTTCAGGCGGGACCCTTCCCAACGGGGGCAGCGGAAGAATGTGTGTTCCGCATCGTCGGGAACGCCCGAGCAATAAATAAAGAATTGGCAGCCGTTCCACCCATGGTTGGACGTGCTTGATAAGTCGCGCAGTCCATCGTCCTCGGGTGTCGTGCTCCCAGCTGTGTTGCCACTGCTGGAAGGTTCGGGAGCGCTATGCTGTTCTTTCCTGTTGCTGTTTCTGGTCTTTGCTGTTTCTGTTGTTGTTTCCTTGCCAATCTCGACTTGTCTCTGATAAATTGCCTTCCTCTCTCCTGCCAAGAGCTTGACAGGGATAACTCCGGCGACCACCAGGACGGCAGGCTCGGACACTGTCTGGTAGGCGGAACACACCCCGAGGGCCGCTCAACGTTGAACCTGGGCGAGTCGCAACCTGAACTACTCTTTATCGAGAGCGTCTGCCCACACCTCTGCTCCATAAAAAAGCACGGACTGAACCGCGGACATCAACAGACGTCTTCTGCTGGATCGTGGAACCCCGACATTGGCCATCAGCCTACTAAGGTAAGTGACTACCTTAGCGGCCTTGTCCGCCGTACGGAATATCTGATCCCTCCAGCTTAACTTGGTGTCCACCATAATCCCGAAGTACTTAGCAGCACGAATTGATTGGACCACCTCCCTTCCCACTCGGAATAGAATGACGGTGTCTATCCTCTTCTTCGTAAGGATCACAATCTCCGTCTTACGGAGAGCAAGCGAGAGACCGTGATCGGACATCCATGTGTTGACCACACGCATGACTCGGTTCAACTTTAGTTGGGCCAGCTCAACGTTGCGTGCGACAATGAGAGCTGCGACATCATTGGCGTATCCAACCAAAGTGGTTTCCTCAGGCATCTCCGACCTCAGGAGGCTATCATGGGCAACATTCCAGAGATTCTGGCCGAGTATTGAATCTTGCGCCTCACCAGAAGTGACTTCCATCGTCCACGTTCCGTCCCTTGTGTCGTAAATAAGGCTTTGAGAGCGGAGATAATCCTCAATGAGTCGCAACAGATATGCAGGAACGTGAAAGGTGTTGCGAAGCGCATCCAACATATCGACCCACCTCGCCGAGTTAAAGGCATTCTTGACATAAGTGTAACAAGAAGCACTACTCGGCGGGAGAAATGGTTGTGGCTCTCGACTCTCTTCACAGCTCTCCATGGACTTCGGTGATAGCGTCAATCGTTGACTGTCCCTTTCTGAAGCCATACTGACGGGGGCATGAGTCCCCGGCAGCTTCCACGGCAGAGGTCAGGCGGGAACGGATCAGCTTCTCGAACAGCTTCCCAGCCGTGTCCAACGTGTAGAAAGGCCTGTGGGACGACGACAGCTCGGTATCACCTTTGCCCTTGCTGATCAGTACAAGTCTTGCGGTTTTCCATAGGGAGCGGGAAACACCCCTTCTACCAAACAGGCGTTGTACATTCTCAACAACAAGTCAGCATTAATTGAAAATACTTTCTTTAAAGCCTCGCTGGGAATCCCGTCCGGGTCAGGAGTCTTGTTGCTCTTTAGGGAGAGAACGGAGGTTTCCATCTCCTCGAATGTGAAGAGTGGAACGTCATCTAACCGTCCGAAGTCAACCGGCGTACATCCTAGGCCTAGCCTACAAATAAATACATACAAAGAATGATTTTAGCTAAGACCTCAAAACAAGCAAGTAACTTAATAATAATAATGCTTACAATATTAAAGGTAAATAGATTGTAGAGCGAAAAAAACAATACAATTTCAAATCCATGATTAATTAATCAAAATTTAAAAAAATCAAGTAATGTAAGTATTGTAGAATTACGCTTACTTAACACTTAATGCATATTTTGTTACCTGAGACATAGGCTTCAATGGCATAACACATTCTAATTAGTTGTTCAATTTAAATCTTTCTCCCAAATAGATATTAGTTGTATCCCATAAATTAGTTAATCGCATAATTCCGTACGACACCAATTCATTCCACATCAACATGCCTATCTTTTGGTAGACTATAATTTATAACTTCAACAAGTAAACATCAGTGTTGATCTATTTAATTTAACAAACAGGTCTGTCAAAATATCAATTAAATTTTATTTAAAAACGTAACATAACGGCGAGCAAATATAAACAAGAAAAGGTTATGTTATGTTGTTTTCAGCATACAGCGACAACTCAGCTGCGATGGGGGAAAATAAACTGATCATAGCAACTACATTAGTCAAACCATGTAGCCTAAACAACTAAAGTTCTGTCAAAAATTCTGGAAAATAAGCTTTTTTAATACTTGAAAATAATTGCTCGATTATAGTTTATTACCAAGTTTAAAATACATAAAATCTAACCTGAGAATTTCATTGAAATCAAATTAGTAATAAAAAAGCCTTTTGGGGGTCAAAAATTCGCCTAAGAGAAATTTAAAGTCGATCTAAAGAATTTTATACTCTATGTTCCATATAGTAGAAAATTCAATAATTTCATTTTCCTAGAAAAAAGTAAATTACTTTAAAACCATTTACAATATCAAATCAGATGAATAGTTAATTACAGACAAGAAGAAAATCTTCAATTTCAAAGTAAAAATTAACATTCTTCTGGTAGATTAATCCTAGTGACGATTTCTCAAGGAAGAACTAGCCCTCCATCACAATTGGTAAGGTTGTTAGCTCCATAAAACCAATCAATATTTTATTCAATGCATTAATATTACGTAAAGAAAAACGTACTTAAAGTTTATAAATACAGATGTTTAATTTTCCGAATTGATCTTAGAAGCCTCGCACATGGTTGGTTAAAACTATTTATTTTTTCAGAGATTAGTACGGAAATTTTTTCTGTGTTACAAATAACTTCCAAAGGAGAACAAAAAAGAAGTTATAATTTATTTGTATGTTTCCATAGTTTACTTCAGTTTAACATCAAATTTAAAGAGTAATTAATACATGTAAAGCTTACAGTTTAATACCAACAATAAAAAGCTGACTCGTCTTGAATAACCTTTGATAACAATCTTCCTATTTTACAAATTATCACAATTAGAAATAATTATAATACTTTCAAGTCATAACACGGTTTATTATACTCAGAAAATATACTTAGTAAAATATTAATATCAGTCAATTTAAATCATTAACTCGAGTTGATCATAAAACACTCTTTAGCTGTAATTTTCAGTGCTTGGCCACAATGGTCGCTTATTTTCCAAAAATAAATCCATAAGATGGGATTTGGTTTTTTTAAGACTTATTTATGTCAGCAGACTAGCTTACTGCTTGCTTTCCACCCTTCCTACATCCTTTCCCTCTCCACTTTACGTCAAAAAATGAGCCACCATAGGCGTTTAAGTCTGGAGTGATTAGTGAGTAAACCAACATGAGAAATCTAAACAAAAACACTTAACTCTATGATGAATAACAAAAAGTACACATTCCAGATTGGGACCACATTCCAAATAAAGCTAGGCAAGAGTGTGGAGAAGGCAATGAGGCAGGCGGGCCAGATCTACACCCGTGTAGAGTCTTCACTTCGGAACTCCACCAATTACATAGAGGAAACCGTGGTTCAACTGCTGAATAACACAGAGGAACAACTTACCAAGGTTGTAGACACCGCCAGGGCCAGCCTGGTGGATGAGACCTCCACTGTCAAGACTAAGGGATGAAGCTTTACCAGCAGGAACAAAGAAATTACTGCGATTATAGTCCTTTTAGAGGTTTTATTATTAGTTTATTATAAAACATATACTATGATACAGAGTCAGTGTTCTATTCATAATAATAATGTGGTAACTTGAATAAATGTAGTTACAGAGATATAATAAATCTCAAGAATATTCTTGAATGTTTTTGAATCTTAATGTTTTCGTAAAAAGGTACACTCTTGACGGCAACGCACCTGTTTAATAATATTTTACCTGTGTCAATTAAAATATAGTTGCATTTTTTAAACCTTTTTTATTAAAAAATAAGCTCGTTTCAATACTATTGAACGTTTACATGTTCAAAGAAATTCATATGTTTAATTAATAAATGTGATTACTTTCATCTTTGCTTCCAATTATATGGTTCTTACTAAACGTTCCAAGCTAAACACAATTACCAAAGCAATAATATTGAACTAAAGAACGCCTACTGTCCAAAGTTCGACTAAAATGTTTATTGAGCTGGATCCAATTTGTTTAAAAAATATTTAATAACTAAAATATGTGTTTTACATAGTAGCATTAATATTTTATTACAACATCTGTCAAGTGATTCAATGAACTACCCTTCTTCCATAAGATTATCATTGAAACTTGGAAGCCTGCAGGGCGTAACCCTGGGGACAGATGTCAACTATACTGTGACTCTGCTCATCTACAGGACACGATCTTTCTAAATTTTTAATAAGTAGGAATTGTTGCAAGAATTTCTAACTATTTATAATCATCTAAAGTATTTTACTAGTCAGTTTGTCACAGGTTTAACTTTTTACGGATATTTCTAGTATACAGGGTGTCCAGCTTCCACCTTTACAAACTTTTCAAGGTTATGAAGCATGCCAAAAGCTATGAAGCATGTCCGGAAATGCTTGGTTAAGCCGCTAGCCACCATTTTGTTTTTTACACTTAAGAACTTTTATTTCCGTAACGGGTTGTTGTATAGAGCTCATATTTGGTATGTACTTTAATCACACCAATGCACATTTTTATAGAAAATATTATTTTTCCGATGTATATTTTCAAAATTGCGGCCATTTCAAATTTTTAAACTCAAATATCTCAAAAACCATAAATTTTATAAAAATTTTACTAG
>CM061531.1:310090018-310236436 GCA_030545055.2 Neoaliturus tenellus | reverse complement strand
GTGTATATAGTCAAAGGTAATACGCTACACGAAAATTTGTAAACATAAAAGCTTTTTTAACATTAAAATGCGCGTGTGAGTATGCAGATGCAGAGTTGCAAACTGGCTTTAGATTTTTAATCAAGACACTATTACTTAAAAAGACATGAACAACTGATTTGTCTATTTTAAATATAAATTTTTAATTGAAAATCAAAAGCCCAGGTGATAGGTTTTTACATTGGAATAGAAATTTACAGAATACCAGTTGACAGGAGTATCTAACACACAGACTTATGGCAAAACCAAGGATGATATTTACCTACCCTATAACTGGAGGTTGCACCACGATGAAGTTTTATTTATTTATTTATTTATTTTTAGAAAAGCGTACTGTTGATTTTTGTGCAAATTCGCACGTGTTCACCCAGTATAAACTTGATAATTATGGAAAAAGTAAATGTTCATCAAATATAAACAATAGCTTAAAGCTAATCGTATAATTTAGAGAAGTTTACAAACCTTTTGAAAATGGAGCTAATAAATAAGTTTCAATTAATAAAAGGGTATATATTATTCAGAAAATTTGCAATGGTAGTTCTTCTTGCGTTTATCAAACGAAATTGTGATTGGAAGTCAACAATTTATTTAAGATTATTAGCCCAAAAATAATACCACAAACTAATTAGAACTGCATAAAAATGTCTGCAATTAAATTCAAATTTCAGAAAACCATGATTAAAATTATATTGTATAAAATTATATAGCGCATTATGCTTGCCCGATTTTTATTATCATCATGAGCTTAGTGGAAGCTGAATGATCCACAACCAAAATAAACAGAATTTCTAACCTATAATTAAATGTATTGCACTTAAATGTAGGCCTAATACAATTTTAGAAACATATTATACCGTCTCAAAATTAACCGATTCTAACGATCAATATCTCAAAAGAAAACCAAAATTTCAAGGATTATTTCATGACCAAAACATTCAAAATATCCAAAATATAAATGGAGTTATGAATCATCGATTGCAGATAAGTCATAAAAGAATTACAACTTGGGTTGCTTAAAATGCAGTAGCAAGCTTCAATTTCGTCCGATTTTTATACTCAATGACTCATATGAAAGCTTGTATTCCAGAGATAGTTCTTGGACCAAAACACATAGCTTTACTTAATTATAACTGTAAACATTTATCCTTTAATTCAATTCCAGATTCTGTAAATTATCAAATTTATGATTTTAGGTCGAGTAATACAGTAGATAAATAAATACCAATTTTAACAATCGATATCTCAAAAGAAAGCCAAGATTTCAAGGATTATTCGAAAACCAAAACATATAAAATGTCTTAAATATAAATGGAGTTATGTATCGTTAATTGAAGATAAATCATAAAAATTAAAATAAATTATGTTATTTGGTATACTGTGGCCAGCTTCAGTTTCATCCGATTTTTATATTCAAAAGATCATATGAAAGCTGGTATTCCAGAGATGGTTCTTAGACCAAACCATATAGCATAACAAATCTATAACTGGAAAATTTTATCCTTAATTCAATTACAAATTCTGGAAATTATCAAATTTATGTTTTTAGATCGAGTAATACAATAGATAAATAAATACCGATTTTAACGATCACTGTCTCAAAAGAAAGCTAAGATTTTAAGGATTATTTGAAGACCAAAGCATATATAATATCTTAAATAGAAATGGAGTTATGTATCATTAATTGCAGATAAGTCATAAAAATTAAAATAAATTATGTTATTTGGAATGCTATAGCGAGCTTCAGTTTCCTCCGATTTTTATATTCAAAGGCTCATATGAAAGCTGGTATTCCAGAGATGGTTCTTAGACCAAAACATATAGCATAAAATATCTATAAATGGAGAATATTATCTTTTATTCAATTGAAAAATCTGGAAAAAATCACATTTATGTTTTTAGGTCGAGTAATATAGTAGATAACTGAATACGAATGTTTGATGGCAAATCTGTGCATTATTACCTTTAATTTAAGACCAAAATTATCAAAATCGGTCGGTTAGAATAGGCAAACAAATCCGGAAAAGACAATTAAAATTTAACTCCCATAAGAAATACACAGGGAGGAAATTTAATTTGTGTGTAAATCGAGTAATATGATGGGAAAGTGGATTCCGATTCTTGATGGCTCATCTGTGAATGCACACCTTTAATTTAAGACTAAAGTCATGAAAATCGGTCGGGTAGAAGAGCCAAACATTACCGGAAAAGAAAAACCCAATTTTTTAAATATATAGATGTTCTTTGTTGTTTATTATAATGTTTGGACCAATTAATATGACCAAAAATATACATTATATTTGAAATAATTGCTTTATTACAGCTTAGGTGATGTTATAATTTGTAAATACAAAAATCTTCTAAATAAAATTTAAGATCCTTGTTTCTTTAAATCTTCGAAGATTGCAATATAGAATTGTAAAATTTAATTTGACCAAATGGTGTATAAAATAATGATAAATAAATTGTTATTATCTTACACACAGTTGAGTTAGTAGAATGTATTTGCAGCTTGACATATGAAATAATATCTAGGACATATAGAGCCATATAGAGCATACATATGATGAACGAGACAGCATATAGCTACACAATTGAGCATATTACTACTCACGCCTGGGTGTATATGAACATAAAACATTCGCATTCACATGTGTAGGATTAGTATATCACACATATGGCCCACTTTTAGTCAGAATAAGAGCGAAAAAGTAGGATAATCTAAGCTTGATGGATGCACCGCGAGGCGAGAGAGAGCTGAGATTTAAGTAATTATTCATGTTCATCCCCAAGTGCGAGGTAAAAATCTTTAAGGAACCCACCTAAGCATTTTGATAATAATGGCATTACTAAATACATCCGGTGAAGAGAAATAGAGTTAACAGTGTTATTTGTGTTGAATAGATAAATATTTTCCCTATATCACATAGACAAACATATGTTGGAAGAATAATAATGAGTTGCACCCCGTTCCCGTACCAAGCTCAAAGGCGGCAACGCAAAAGCAATATAAGACGCCCGGTCAGTCTCTAGGGAACTTCCGCATGGAAACATTTTCTACTTTGAGCTTACACGCTCTTTTTAGATGTTTCACGTTCATCATAACGGAAAAGCTTACAAAAACTAAAATTTAATTTGACTTCCTCAGGGAGGTGTTTTAGTCACTTCTTATAACGTGGAATAGATTTTTTTAAAAGGGATAGTAAAACCATTGATCATACTCACAATTTAGACTAATAGAAAATTGATATTTCAAAATAAAAAAATACTTTAGGAAAATTCATTTATATACCCTCATTATTAATCGATTGAACTGACGTTTAGCTTAAACTAAATTACGCTTACATTTAATTTGAATGCATTTTACTTATCTATATAACATATTAATCACACACATAAAATTCTAACTAAACAGAAACTAAAGTTATGAATAGCTAATGTCAACGGTGAGTCTGGAGATGTTGTTAACATTCATGTTAAGTAGCTAGAGTGTAGTTGTCTTCACCTCACTGCTGTGGGCTGAACCAAACTCAACCTGTATCATTGGTACCTACTTTTCATGCATTAACCATGCGATTTAATTATTATTGTGATATTTTGAAAAATTACATTAAATCAATATTTATTAGTGACTCCTACATTGATGTTGATATATATTTAGCGTGCTAAGTCCGTCAGTGATACTCGAATTATTTACTGAACTTTTGTTTTTCCGGTTATTTCAGCTTGCGATCTCGTTGTTAAAGAAATGTATAATTTAAGTTTACTCAATACATAGAACAAAATAAGAAAGTTAAAACTAGGCTTAGCCAAGTCCTAAATACAGTAAAAAAGACCTTTATCAAAAAGTAAAGAATGACTGAAACATTTATATTTTTACCACAAATAATACAAATAAATGTATGACGTTTAGGTGGAAACGTCCCCCAAAAACGAGTAATGAAATATATTTGAAAAATAATTAGAAGTGCGTAAGCAACATCTATATTATACATAATTTTGAACGCTTTTGTATTCTGATAAATTTGCCACAAATTCAGCGTTCAAAATATTATTTTTGTAGAGGGTTTTGCAATTTAAAATTGGTTAACATGATTTTATTCAAAGTTAGATTGCCTGAAATTTTTGAAGGGATCGTTCATTCAAAGTAAGATATGCGGCATTACTTTTTTTTAGAATTAGAGAGAATTAGTTGCTGCTTAGTAGGGGTTGCTATTTTGAAAATTAAAAGCTAACCCCAACAACCCCGTTGGTTAATGAAGGGGAATTTCAAAATGATTCCATAAAACTTCACGTAACCATTATAGAAACATTAAAAAAAAACTAACAAAAAATAAAAATATAAAATAAATTTAATAAAATTTAAGGTTAGGAGATTAGGTTAGGACTACGCATTTTGCAAATGACTTATCTTCGCATTAAGGTGTAAATAATATGTACAACTAGAACTAGAACAACTTAAAACTCGTTCGAGTATAAACAACATTTTCACCAGGTTCAGCCCACTAAGATATTTTGACTTTATTACCATTTCCAAAGCTTGCTCCATATACATTGAACACGAATAGATTCTGGTTGACACGGAAGTAGATGCAACCTGAAACACCGTAACCGCATTTTCAGAGAGTAACCACAACGCCTCGTTACACTGAGAGGCTTATCGGATTTGAACGTTAACCGCACGCGGTCGGGATACATTATATAAGCTGAAGAGCTAATAAGCTCCTGCGTAAGTAGGGATTTTATCAAGCAAACTTTGGCATTAAGGTTGAACATTAGATTAATCAAGTTCAATTTAAAAACATTTTAATGTTTGCATGTGAACTTTCTTAACTTAACTGTTTAGTTATTTTTCAAATGATTACCTATTAAGAGAAATGCGTACACAATAAAAAGTAAAACATTCTAAATATTTAAAGATTTAGCTGAAATAAAATCACACCTATGATACAATTTATAAGCACTTTTAACTAACGGAAAATAATTAAGACACTAAACATATTGGTTTATAAAACCTATAGAATTTTGTAGAAAAAGTGTATTTCGTGTTACCGGATTGATTCAGGTCACTATTTATCGTGAGCCTTTTCTTAATCCAAGTGCCAAGTTTACTCACTGAAACAAACATCAAGGTTTTAAAGCTATTAATGGCAACGAATCAACAAGTAATCTTAACAAATTATTTTTACAAGTTTTTTATTATTAGACTAATAAATCTACTTATGAAAAAATGTAGAAGTTGTTGTGTTAGTTTATTAATTATTTATAACAATTTATTAATTACTACTGATTGAAAATATTAGTTAATTAACTAACTTCACATGCAAAATATAAATGCTAGTAAGTTAACAATCTATTATTATATTGATTTTAGATTATGGTTAACTAAAACCTCAATTCTTTTATCATTCAATACTTTTAAACCTTTAAAGGTACTGCCTTTTATAACAAAGAATTGATATGTCTACATGTACAATTCAGCAGTCTCCATCCTGAAAGCAGTCCAAAGTTTCCCATTCAAGTGCGATGTTAACTTAGGGCACTTGAGCTTAGCTTTTGCATTGTTATTACAAGTAGTTTATACGGTTGTGTTACTAAGTAGTTAAGATTCTGTAAGCGAGCAGCTTGCCTTTAGTTGACCGTTTTAGTTTAGCGACAACTTTTGGCATTGAAGTTAGTGAATTGCAAGTATACAAGGACGCTGTTGTGTTATGTTACTATTCTGACACAGAATGTTTTTACTAACTTTGAAAGAGGCAGAAGCTCGTGTCGAAATAACAATTAGACATATTGAAAGTATTTTTACTAACTACCCGTAAATATCTATAGTAATTTTTGTCGTTTTGGAATCAGGGTTTAACATAAAATTACTAAAATAGCACGATTCAGAAGTATTACATACATTTTTCAATTACTTGGTGAAATATGTGGTACATTTACATTTTATTACGGCAACAACAATGCAAGTAATAAATCGTTTAAAGTGTTTACACATTTCAATATTTTTTGGTTTGCAAAATGGTAGATACTCAATGGGGGTTTTACTACCAGGCCAATAAATACAGAACCCTGGGTGATAGATATTCACTCCATAAATAGTTCGTTTACAAGTAATGAGAGACGAAACATTCACTGAATTCACCTCAATTTGGAATTTTAATCACCTTTTATGCTCATCAAAGCCCTCGCTATTCAGAAAGTAAATTCTTTTTATATTCTGCGAAGACAAGTTGTGAATAGAAAGTCGTGATAGAGATAAAGCGAGGACTCTACTAGTTAGACACAGAAGGCTGCACACCCTAGGCCTATTTACTATTGCCGCTTATTTATTATTTAGGCTTATTTATTATTTAGGTATTTATTTATTGTACTATAATCAAAAATAAAACTGGCCACTGCGCGTAAGGGTGTTTATAAAAGCATGCCAAAATTTTAAACAGGCACTACTGAACAAGTATTAAAGATACTTAAACAATGCAAATGTCAAATTAAAGCGAAAAATTAAAAAAAAAAAAAATGTCTTAAATATGTTTTAATGTGAGCTCCATATTTGTTGCTCTGCGGATATCAAAGATCTACTGTTGGATTTCTTGCCAAGTGTTTTCAGCATCTCTGATGTTGCAGTCATGATCGCTGTTGAAATATTCTCAAGCATAAGTCTCAAGTCTTGATTTTTATTCCTAATATACAATGTATTTTACGTAACCTCAAAAAAGTCCAAAAGGGTTAAACCAGGAATGAGGCTAGGGAGTAGTCACATCCCAGCCTCTCCCACCATTTGGAAATCTGATGTTAAGCTTGTCGTGATTGAGCAGAACGTCAGGTCATCGTTTGATCCCATAAAACACGTTCAAAATTGACTTATTTAAGTTGAAACCGTTTGGTCATGTTGAAAAGTCTTTCAGTATCGCCCGTTCTAAATCCCGGCACTTTTTTTTTTTGTAAACACCATGTATATTTTTATTCCATAAACAGATAGAGTCATTATTTTAGTTTAGTTCTATGACAATTTGGCACTGCGCACTTAAGTTATAAGTGTTTGCACGGGTATATAAGTTATAAACTGGACTACCATATTAATCAAGTTAACAAAAAAATACTACCCATAGTCTTTTTCCTAAATAGTGTGTCATCATTGATAATTTTTATGTTAACAGTGAGATGGTTGAAAATTTCACCTCCCACGAAAACGTGACGATTTATGGTTTTTTAAGTCTGTGAAAATCTTTATTATATAAATTTAATTTCTTCTATTACAGTTGCTCTAAATTTTGAGCCACATTATGTTAGAAAATGTTAGAAAATAGGCGATTGTTTGATAGAGATGTACCGCCGGCGCCGGCGTCGGCCGGAGCGCTTAACAATTCTGTTTATGAGCCCTACGGGACCTAGCCTTACTCTCAGTTCGGCTCTCAATCCATGACCTTCCGATGTTTGATTACTTTGAATATTTATTGAGCAAACGTGTTTTCTTCTGTTCAATCCACTTTTGAATCTGCTCCAACATCTTGGTTGTTCGTTTTCATAAATTTCCCTACTTATAAGCTTCAGATAATGTTAGACTAAGAATATATACATTTTAGATTTTGAATATTCGTGTGTTTTATGTTTCTAACGGGTTGGGATTTTACAGTCTGATAAAACAAAATTAACATTTGATCTTCTATATGTTTGTGCAATACCACTAACTCACGTATAAGATAATCTCCATGAGTTCAAGACCGTAAAGATAATTAATTCTCCAAGCCTGATTTAAACACTGTAGGATTAAAGTTATAGAGGTTGCACGCTACTTGAGTGAGTCTTAAATGTTTAGAAGATCAAAGTTAGTTGACTAATAATTGTATTTTGTATCCTTACTTTACTTGAATATGTATATGTTTGTATTTTAATAAAGAAATTAAGAAACAAATAAAAATTAAATAAATCTATCTTAATCCTGACCTAATTGTTGAAATTTAGTGACAAGATAGGTTTTTCAAAACTTCAGTTGGATGATCTTGAACATGTTTCAACATGTCGAGTCATAAAGAAGTATTTAAGTATTAAAACAATATATTTTTAAACATGTTAAACCACAAACTTTTACAAGTCCCAAGGTCATATGAGAATGAACATAATTAAAATATACTCTCTTAGACTTTCATGTGTCATAATGTAAAATTAATGAAAACACTTTTTTGGGGTTTTCTGACACGTTTTATAATTAAAATATTTACACAAAAAATATTTTTACTCTAAGATTGCCTGGAAAAATACAAGTCCCAAAGTCATCTGTGTAGGAGTAAAATTAAAATTTTTAGAAAGAAAATATTTCCATTCCAAGTGATGGAGATCAAATGAAGAACACACTCGATTGAGTGGTTGGAAAAAATATTTTTTTTATATTTACTCTGGACACCTTACCCTCACCACCTCTTTACCCCCACCACACAGAACAGTACCTGGGATGCATGGACTCCTGGTCCGACTCTTGTAGTGTGCACTTAGCACTTTTGCACTCCTTTAACTTAAGTGAAAATTACATTTTTGGTAAAGATTTATACATTTCATCAGTTAATTGCTAAAGTCTGATATGTAAAAAAAAAAAAAAAACATTTCAAACAGCTAAAAATTCTTGACCAATAAATGTTTTACTGCGTATTAACACAGTAATTTCACAGGTAATAATTCTGATTATCCAACCAATGTACCATATTTGGGGTATCTAACCCCATTTTTTGGGTGAAAAACAAAATTTGACCATAAAAAAAATGCGAAATTATAATTTGGGATTTCCATTTCATTTAATTTAGAAATTCACTACATCAAGTGACAAATCTTGTGAAATTATTTCAACTGATTTTATATTATTAACAGACAATCAAATTACAGGTTAATAATTATTATACTGTACCTAGTCTTGTAACCAATCATAAACAAAGAATGTCATTTAAACAAATTGATTTTTTTTATATAAATACTTAAAGAATACATCGGTTGTTAAAAGATATATGTTGTTTTTTAACAATCATTCCATGCTTTGTATGTTGAACAACACCAGTTGTTCATGTTGTCCGCTAATGCTACACAGCCACATGTAAATTTAGACAGAGTTTACAAGGTCCTCAAATTTGTGTTTGTGATACCAATGAGTCCTCCTAAACGTCGAATTCATGTTCTTAAAGTTTAAAATTTTCTAATAATATAAATAGTATAAGCCACTTACCAAAAAACCACATTCACTTAAAAATTAACTTAAGTAAATATTTTGGCAGCAATACAGTTTTCATGGAGCAACACAAACTGCGATTCTGGAAGAAAATAACCTGTCCTCAATGTGTAGGCCTAAAGAAAAACATAAAATGGCTAATTTTAATAAATGAACAAATGCTCGCAACCCAGGAAGAAGAGGTTTTTTTATTATAAAATATTTTAAACTACTTGGATCAAAGAAGGTTTTGTAGAATTTCGACTAGTAGGTGCGATCTTTAGATATAACTAATTTTCATCAACACTCTAAGTAAAACTGTTAATGTAAAATCGGAGTAAAACACTGTGTTAAAACATTGTTTACCCTCTAAACGACGACGTCAGAAACAATCAGCGAGCGCCGCCGTCGCTTTTGTTGAGTCAAACTGAACATTTCTCATTACAAAGAAACAAAGCCGGAAATTACCTCTGACGAAGGTTATCCCTTTATCTTTGTAATTGCGCTTTCGCGTCTAGTTAAATTTACTTTCATTTGCCTCATTTTATATAACCGTATTATCAATTTGTAGCACGTTTAAGTACAATTTAATGCGAGGGGGTTCTTGAATCTTTAACAGCATTGCAACTAAAGTTATTCGTTTTAGAAAAATTTACGTACAGGGTGAGTTCCGTTATGTTTTCTAAATAGTTTACAGACAAATACTTGGACAAATGCTTTAAACAAAATATTTTCCACTAAACTGACCCCAAAAGTAATTGTAAACATATTTTTAATCACAGCCTAATGCAAGTTATTCAAGAGACAGTCGTAAAACTCAATCACCTCAAAAGTTTTGACGTATCAAGAACAGTACTTTTCATAATATCTCCTTCATTAAATAGACAGTTTGTATTAAAGCTGATATATTTTAACCTATATACTCCCTCTTACGTTGTTATCTGTCTATCTTGTATTTGAACTGTTTTAGCTGTTGGTACAAATAAAACTTAGTTAACGTTTTTAGTAACAAACAAACTATAGTCCCAAAAACTAATTTTTCATCACTCCGTATACGAAAGTGACAACTTGCCGTACAGCTGAGACCTTGGAAAGTAGTCATTTCCCAAACTGTCACCGTCAGCTGATTTTACTGACCTGTACGGAAAGTAATGTTTGTAAACATTACTTTCCGTCCAAGGTAAACAAACTTTTCCGTACAGCAACAATCAGCTGGGTTTAAAAACAAATTAAATTTTGAATTCCAGCTTTGTTTACTTTGTCCATTGGCGAAGAATTTACAAAAATAATCCTCCTTTAAAAATTCCACATTTATTTTTTTTACGTCGTGATGAAAAGTATCGTTCACAACTCGTCCGGAAAGCACATTTCCAGGCTCGATAGTGTTTTCCACGCTCGGCTTCGCCTCGCTCGTAAAACACTATCTCGCCCAGAAATATGTCACTTTCCGGACTAGTGGTGAAATATACTATTCCGGACTCTTTACACAACCCAGGTAATCGAATAGTTTCGATCGCCGCTGATTGTTTCGAAAACAAGTTTATCGCAAGGGTATGATGAAATAACAATTCAACAAGTTAATTTTTTATCCTACAGTTTTAAATCAGTGTACGGATATTCTTCTTCTGATGTTTATAGATGGTGTTTCATATTATTTATCGTTCATTGTACGAAAAGTTTTGAAATCGACGATTGTTGAAACACAGGTCAAAACATGACCTAAAGTTACGTTGAACAAAGAATTCCATATAAGAATAACAAACATCAGAGACGCCTGCAGTAGGCTAATAGTGTAATCCATTTAAGTCATTTATAATTTTTAATTCACGCTTCAGACAGTAGGGGGCTAATGTCAGGTAAAGGCATCCAGCGAGCATGGAACCCCCAACTAGGGGAAACAAAACTATTACTTTGGATTACACATTCTTTAGTTTTGATGTATTGCACCATATCATTCTAGGTGATAACACGTCTTAATAAATAATTTTTATATATTTCATTTTTATCTTTTCGGTATTAATACAGTGAAATTTTATTCACTGAAAGCTGTTTTAAAACTCACTTTTATTCTATTTACAAACATCAAACTTTGAATCTTGCACTAAGTATATGCGGATTTTGAAGGAAATGCCTGTACTGTTTACCCATTTCAAAATAAGGCGCTAGTTGTTTGTCGGTTTCTTGGAGCAAATAAAGGCTTTATAAACAGCAAGCTCATGTTTATCAGAGAAAGCTGCTCGCTTGAATCTTCCGGATTTTAAAACTTCCCCCAACAAAGTCTGTAACGTAATGGGTTCTCGGCTAGGCCTATTACCTGACTCCGTTTCTTGGACGTGTTTTCTTGTTTTCTGTACAAAAAGTTACGTTGTTTTTGGCTTAAATATGTCTAAAATTAAAACTAAACACTATAAAAAATGTGTATAATATTACAAGGTGCCTAATGCTTATTCATCAAAATTTAATTTCAATAATCCGTGTTAGTTTTTTTTTGTTTTTTTTCAATATAGCTTTCCAATGTAAGTTTTTATAGACTAAGATATATTGTCGTTACATAGACTGTGGTTTCCCACTTCATTTTTAAAGATTATTAAAAAATTCAAATAGTTTAAAGAATACTTCAAGAATCATAGAGACTGGAAAATATTCAGTTACAGTACAAGAATTCATTTAAATTACTAGCCTGGTCTTGTTAACTCACTTTAAATTTAAACACAAGATAATTTTTTACAAATAAATAATATTTGATTGTTCCCACAGTAAATATGCCTCAGCATATTTACATATTTAGGTAAATATACACAGTAGTTTTAGGTGTGTTGTTTTATCTTAGCATAAGAAAAATAATTGGTATTGCATGACCATACAAAGCATTTCCAATCATACATAATATTTATTTAACATGCACAAAGTAAGAGGAACAACATGATAACTTGTATTGATTAGAGAACGGAGTGTTTAGTAACAAAGGAATAATAAATTTGAATAATATTTTTTTAAGAAGCAGGAAAAAAATTAAGAGAACTGCACATTTTGTAAATTTTTCTTAAAACGACCAAAAATGTTAATAAAATAAAAAATTATTCAGATATATTTCCATTTAAAAAACAAATTTTAATAATGGCCTTCCGATTAGGAATTAACATTTTTTTTAGTTAGAAAGATTTTAAGAAGCCGTTAAAGAATTTAATTTCGTCGTCAGTCCGAGGGAATTTTTTTAGGCTTATTATACGATAAGGAAGGCTTTTCGATAAGAACAGTCATTGCTTGAATGCATTTGATGGACATTGAAATAAATGGACCGAATATAGATTAGGAAATGAAACTACTTTTGAATGAACCTGAACTCATTACTGAAATTTACTATATTTTTCAATAGGGAGGTGATTAGAATATTCGAATTCCTAATTATCTGTTTCAGGTAAAACTTAAGATTACTATAAAAAAAGTTAAAAAATTAAAATTAGTCATTTAATCTCCACCGGAGGTGACAAAACCATAGTCCTCGTTGGATGCAGTTTCGAATCTGTTACGGTTCTACTTCAGTCATTATGTTTTTAGGACATTTTTCAGAAATTTTTCAGGAGTCAGAAATTTTTCAGAAGTCAGAAAATTTTTTAAGACATATGTTACATGACTTTTTGTTTATTTTGGTTTGCTGAATAACCAGGTAAACTTTGTAAAGGTTGAAGATGGACACCCTATGTATTGTTGCTCTACAGAGTTGTTTTGTTGTTGCATCACTCAGTATTTAGTTAAAGTGCTGGACATTCTTATGTCCAGCACGATAGTAAATAATGAAATATAGTATTAATATTTGATTTAATTTCTTACGTGTCACAAATGTCAATTGAAATGAATCATTTTTGCGAATAAAAATAAAAGTAAAAAATATTTACTGTTGATAAAAGTTTTTCTATTTTAAAACTTTTCAATTTAATATGAGTAGTTTGATTTGTTTTACTATTTGACATCACATATTGAAGGAATCTTCAAGTAAGCCACAACCCGGCTCGCATATAATTAAATTCAAGGAGAGACACAGACTTGGAGTCTTTGAGCCGCAGTGTGGTACAGGAATGTTCTTGTGATACGTTTTTCGTACAATGTCTTTCATCGTACGCGGAAGAAATAAATTAACTGAAATGTGACTTTCTTACTAAACTAATATTTCATAGAAGTATTATAGAAGTAATCTACTAACTGTTCCATGATTGAACCACCTGGATAGAACATCATACTTTAAAACAAAGTACGTAAAGTTGTTTTCTAAATTTACAAGATAAAATAAAAGTTTAACGAGATGTTAAACTTTAACTTTGTACTAATTAACTTCACGAAGCTATTTATAGAAAAATAAATAATATTTTCATTCACAACATAGACTACTATTTGATTCCACCATATTCACTACATTCTCGCAACGTTGTGTGATTTTTAATTTTTACAATTGCGATTTAAATAATTTGTTTTGGAGTGTGAATTTATTGTTTTATCAAATAAAATAGACGCCATTTACAAGTAAAATAACATAACATTTTGAGTTTAAGTCGTAAGATGTTGAAACAGATTTCCCTGACTGAACAAAAAGAAATATGACCACCATGTGTCAAAAAGGAAACACATGTGACCGAATATTGAAACAGGACTTTGCATAGGTTGACGTGAATGTGAATTTTTTTAACTCTCAAGTAAAATATGTGTTAAAACTAAGAAAGCGTTGTATTGATAGGCTGCACAGTATGTAAAAATATAAAAAAGAAAAAGAAAAAAAAAGAGGAATGTCTTGTATATATTTGTTCATATTTTTTCCTACGGTGTGTGATAACAATGCCTTACTCAGTTAAAAAAATATAAATTAGTAAACTCTTGCCTTTATTTTTCAAGTTAAATCATCAAAGTACAGAAAAACTATTTTTTGTTCTTTTTCTGGTAGTTTTTTTTTTAATAGGTAAGTTTCAGATTAATGGTGTAAAAAAGTCTATCTGAAATCAATTTCTCAAAATATTTGTTAACATTATTAATTATTGAGTTAATTTTTAACAATGCTTGCTTGATAATGAGGTAAATCTCTAGTGTCCTTATTTTTGGTTTGGTCTTTACATAAACGAGTAACTCAACAAACAGTTTAAAGATAAACAATCCTTGATATTAGTTTATAACATAAGATGATTATAAACGTAAGATTTAAGTAAAATAAAACTTACACGTTTTATTTACGAAATACTTCGACGTATCGTTTAGTAATATGTTTAAAGATATCATATAATTTAAATCATTCCATTTACAAGAGTATTACAAACAATATTTATTAACAATTATTATAAACAAATTCTTATTTTTAAACTGTAGGCCTATATGAATAGTTTGATCGAAGCAGTTGTTGCGAAGTATACAGTAACGTTTAAGGCTCCATCATGATGATGTCAGCATATTATCAGGATGTTCTGGAGAGCTAACTAATTAATTAACTTGCTCAATGTTTGAGACTACCTGAAACTTGATTTGCAACTATATCTCATATGTGCTCCTTACCGGGCGTGACAAGAACTCAGACATCTTAAAATAATTTGATAAATTAATATATAATGAAATTAGTATATTACTAGTGGCTCATAGGGGCAAAAGCCCCTAATCATAAAATTAAAATAGCATGAATCATAACTTATTACCATTTCTTTCACAACGAAGGTTTCCAGAAAATTTAATTTTAATTTGAGGTATGTAGGCCTAATATTTTAACAATACCGTTTGAACAGACCATTCGCCCCCAAGTACTCTTATCAATCCTGTACTATTTATATGGTTGAGGTATTTATATGGGTATTATATGGTCGCCCGCTTGTAAGTGCTCTATTTTGTCTGTTGTTAAACTCAATTCGATCTATGGAAAATAAGTTTTGAAAGAAGTCGTAGTCCCTTAATTGAGCGGTGACAGCTTTTTAATATAACATAGAAAAGCGGCAATGAAAAAAACATTGATTTTTTTTCTCCTGTCAGTTTTTTTTTATTTTTTATGTTTTAGTCACAAAATTTAAACACAGAACCTCAAAGTGCATCTTTACTTGCTGTGAATATTCATCCCTCCTAATCAAAATCCTAAATTTTGTGTAAACAAAGCAGATACTTTTTAAATCACTACACGGAGAATCTTTAAGGAGAACCTTTCAGAAAATAATCTATAATATATACAGCCCCATGTGTAACTGACTCACTCACTTATGATATTAAAGTCCTGAAGCCACCGTTTAAGCTAGAGATTTGAAATTTGGCATGGACACTCTTTGAGATGTTTCAATTTAGGGAAAATCATAAAACTACAACTTTCTTACTTTTAAATTATAAAAAAGGTAAAAAATATATATTTGTCGGTAACGTAGTTCAGCCGTATCCGCGTATATCACAGCGTGGTATCGTAGATCAATTTGCAGGTTTAGTTCTCGCTCGTGTTTAGATGATCTCTTTCAACTACACCCGTGTTTGATACGGATATTGTATCCCGTTAAACTTAAACGTCTTGAGTAGACCATGGATTTTTCGATGCATAGAGAGCGGTTTATTTAACCACCAGGGTATTACTCGCTTTGAATTAAACAGTATACATGCCCAAAAACCACAAATTTTCAACTTTCAAATTATAAAAATTTCTAAAAAAACGAGGTGTCGGTAGGGAAGTACGTTGGTTCTTAAAGATGTCGCTAGAAGCGCTATTATAGTTGCTTAGTTCTCGCTTGTATTTAAATGATATCTTTTAACTACACCTCTTGCCTATATTTATTCTCAATTGGACGCATTGTTGTTTGCGTATGGTTTTCCCTCTGATTGCTGTGTTATTATTTAAAATGAAGTTTACTGAATCGAAAGCGTATCTATACATTCAGGTGATGTCCGCTTTGATTTCTATATTAATTGCTAAAAATATTTTAGTAGTGTAGTAAAATTAGTCGGGAAAAATGAAATAATTTTTGGAAAGCCAATTTCTTTTAAAATGTGTTCTATGGCGTCCCCTGACCTTCCTCCGAAAAGTCCCCAGGAATCAAATATGGGGATCACGCTTAAAAATGAGGGGTTGGCCCATAAGGAGTTACATTAAAATTTGAAATTAAGCATACTAAATTTAAATACATTCCAGAATGTTTATATATATCAAATTAAAGGTCTTCAAATGAAGAATACAATGCCGTAAACCCGACCTCAATATAACTGTCGGGAGTGAAATGGCAGGCGTTCAAAATTTAGAATAAAATAATATTATCAAAACTTTGAAATACAATAACATCCGACATATTTGACCTTTTGAGGTCTGGTTTTCGGCTACGTACTCTCCTTACTAAGACCTTTAAAATTTTGTATAGGATGGCTATAGTCTAAGAATTTTTTTTTAAACTTCCTCTTTGGGACGTCCATGTAGAGGGTGGTTCAAGGGTAGTATGATAAGCATATGACTAGCTATCCTTATTTTCAAAGGTAATTGTAAAAGCAAACGTTTGCCGCAAACCGCACCTCGAAAGGTCAAGTATTTCGAAAAGTATTACATTTTTAAGCGTTTAGGTTAAAATGTGATTTTTATTCAAAGTTTGAAAGGCTGCCGTTTTCGACTCAGGCAACCTTTTGAGGTGGGGTTTGCGGCATTAAATTCTACTACTTAAGAGCTTTAATTTGATGTACATAAACCCATTGGTCGAAGAAAGATTTATTTCTGACTCCACGTGAAAAAAAATTAGCTGTCCAAAAATTATTTCATTTTCCAGCCATATTTTGGCTTAATTTTACTACACTATTAGGTCTTATTACATTTTCTAGACTTTAGTTTTCTCATGCTGGAAAATTTCTTGTAGGTTTTCGCACAAAAAATTACCTTATACAGTAATTATAACTTAATTTTCTACTATTTGTATGCTGTCTCTCTATATGAATCCCTAGATTGAATATAGCGCTTCAGTTGATAGTTCTGGTGCAGTTTTACTTTGAAGAGTTGAACGTGCCCAACACGTTTGACATCCAGTCTTCGACCTATTTGCTGCTGTCCAATCAGGCTTAGATTTTAGTTTAGGACATTTTAGTTTAGTTAGATTGAACATATTAAGTTTTAGAACGATTGAACTTTCCATTCCTACCTTTGCTAACGTTTACCTACTTCCGACGTTTTTATAAGACCACCTACATATCAGATGACCCATCAGGCTGAGAAATATTATAATAACCAATTGAATTAATTAAACTCAATAGTAATTTTTCTCGCTGCCACTTTGTCCGTCAAACTTCCTCAATGCAGTGCTCTCACCTTAAGTCTAGATTAACCCTCTTATTGTTGTAATTGAAAACTATTCTATGCTTATCAATTATTGTAACTTTTTCAGTATATTTTAATTTAACCAATAATCCTTTTTTGGCTATTATTTCACAATTGGTTTTTTTACTACCATTGGTTGAAAATGCATAATGTACGCCGATTTTATGGTTCTTAAGTTGCAACTTTCTTCATTTTAAGACTATATAAAGACTTTAAGACTTCATGATTATAGTACCTAATACCCTGTGATCTATTACATACTACTAGGGCTCTATTTTTATTAATTTTCTGAACTAATATATATAACATTTAAAATTAATTGTTAAATTAATAATTGCTGATTTTGAATGATAAAATTGTTATCTCTATATTGTACATATATGATTCCTGCGTTTCTTGGCCACCCCGTGGCGGAACTGAAGAATCTTAGCCTATACCATATATATATTTTTTAATTAAATATCTTGATTTTGTCCCTTTTTTCTTCTATTACATACAACGATCCTCTATATAAATTTATAATTTTATTCCACTTTTATCTTTTCAGAATACAGCTATTACCTCAATCATGTGCAATCACAATCGTATCTCCAAATTTTTACACAACAACTTTTGAGCATGACTATTTACATAGTTCATTAATATTTCACAACTCCATTATATTTTTTTACGAATTAAGGGGAACTAGGGAGTGGCATTAAAATATGAGCCGTGGGCAAAAGCTTATTCTTAATTATTTTGAGTAGTGTGTATAGGCGGCTTCTGTTACTGTCGTTGGTGTTGAGGCCTCAACTAGCCTGTTCATTGTATGAGGTTTTGACAGTAATTTACGGAATTGGGGAAACCAATTATCGGGTTGGACCCTCCATCAAGCATAACACCTAGAATATTTACATGAATAATATTTATGTCAAAGCTCATTTTTTTAAAACTATTTACTAAGGAGGGGTATTAAAACCTACTAATAGGAGATTATTAAAGCTTTTTTTACTATTGATTTTGAATTTAGAGTATTAGATGGTTTTGTTACTGTCTTCGGTGTTCAGATCTTGTGTGGAACTAAACTATTTCAAACTTGATTTTTTATTAATTCAAACTAGGGGGCAACCCCTAAGGGGGCATGGGGGCGGAGCCCCCATCGAGCCGTAGGCGAGTCCTATATATATACAGCCCCATGTGGAACTCACTCACTCATCCATACAAATTCTAGACAACTTGCGGGTAAGCTGGAAACTTGATTTTTGTCATGCGTGTGGCTCGAGGTATGATACCCCCGGGAAAACTTTGAAAACCGGAAATTTTTCATTTCTACCCCCCCAAAAGAATAACGAAGGGTGGAAACCGGTAACGCCGAAATGTAAGGTTTTACTATTTGCGCTGTAACTTTTGAACGAGGGGTCCTAACTCAAATCTGAGGGAAAATCGTTCGTTTGGAATTAAACGCTCTACAAGATTGGTCTTATGAAATTTTGCCGTATCTCACCCCCTTCACCCTTAAAAATAAGCGTACTTTCAAAATTTCTAAATTTTTTCAAAAAAATTTCGATATTTTGATCCTTTTATTTACTATTATGGCACATGGATGCATGGAATTCCATACACATTATGATGTCAAACAGTTCTTTCTATAGTAGTAGCTTTTTTACAATTTCAATCAAATTTTAGTAGAAAAAAATTGTCAAAAATACAAATTCCCTAGCATTTTTTCATGTAAAGTGTTTGTAATTCACTTCAAACCGGTAAATATACTGCCATATCGTTATATGTTTAGCACTTATTTTATATTTTTATAGATGCTCTACAATTTTGGTCCTTTGAAATTTTGCCGTATCTTACCCCCTTCACCCTTAAAAAGGGGCGTAATTTCAAAAGTTCTAAAATTATTCGCAAAAATTGCTCTATTTTGTTATTTTTATTTACTATTATGTAACATGTATATATGAATTGCTATATATATATTATGACCTCAATAGTTTCTTACTTTATTAGTAGTATTTTGCCAATTCCAATTGGATTTTATTTAAAAAAATTGTAAAAACACAAAATTCTTAACAGTTTTTCATGAAGTGTTTTTAATTCAATTTAACTTTGTAATGTAGTGAAATATTGATATATGTTTTGCCATTAATATATTCTATCATAGACGCTCTACAAGTTTGGACATTTCATATTTTTAAGTAACTCACCCCCTTCCCCCTAAAAAATGCGCGTACTTTCACAATTTCAAAATTTTTTCATAAAAATGTGTTTATTTAAAAATTTTTATTCACCATTATGAAACACAGATGCCTGAAACTTTGCACATATTATAGACCCAACTATTTTTACTATGATAGCAGCAGTTGGTCAATTTAAATCATAGTTAAGTCCCAAAAAATGAAAAATAACGTAACTTTTAACATTTTTTTCATTTTAAGTGTTTGTAAATTACTGCATTCTGCCAAATATACAGAAAAATTGATGTATGTTTTGCCAGTATTATATTCTACTTTAGACGGTCTACAAGTTAGGTCCTTTGCGATTTTTCAGTATATCCCCCCTTCACCCTTAACAAGAGGCGTACTTTCAAAATATCGAAATTCTTACACAACAATTGCTCTATTTCAATATTTTTCATTTACTATTATGGCAAATACATGCCACAAATTTAGTATACATTATGACCATATCTAGGTCTTACTATAGACGCAGTAATTGGCCAATTTCAGTCAAAGATTGTAAAAAGTACGAAATTATTAACATTTTTTCATTTATAGTTTTTTTGTGATTGTTATTGACCTGGTAAAAGTACTGCCAAACTGATATACGTTTTGTCAGGATTGTTTTATTTTTAGATGCTCTACAAGCCCGGAGCTTTGAGATTTTGTAGCATCTCACCCCCTTCACCATTAAAAAGGGGGAGTACTTTAAAAATTTTAATTTCAATTTTTACCTTCGGATTAATTTCATCTTATTAGGATATGACGGTTTCTTCTACTTTAAGTTTGAACAATCAAACTTTTAGTAAGCATGAAACATATTGGCGTAGTCTAGCTGCTTAGATTATCTTAGCGTGCTTAGCTTTGCTATGTGATTAATTTTAAGTTTAAAGTTAAATTAATCAGAGAGAACTAGAGAATTATAAAGGGAGCATGGGGGCGGAGCCCCCATCGAGCCGTAGGCGAGTCTAAATAACTATACACCCGCATGTGTAACTCACTCACTCACAAGAATCAAAATGTTTCACCACTTCCAATTGTGCTACAAACTTGAAATTCGGCATGTAGGTGGCTATTGTTCAGAAACCATAGGGAAAAATCTAAAATCCACCAATTTTCCATTTCAACCCCTCCAAAAAAATTAAAAGGGTAGAAATAAAAAAATTTAATATGTAAGGGTTTTCTATTTTCTATGTAACTTTTGAACGAGAGTTCCTACTTCAAATCTGAGGGAAAATCGTTAGTTGGGAATTAAATGCTCTACAAGTTAGGTCATATGACATTTTACTGTATCTCACTCCCTTCACCCTTAAAAAGGGGCGTACTTCCAAAATTTCAAAATTTCTTCACAAAAATTGCACTATTTTATTTTTTTATTTACCATTATGGTAAATAGATATCTTAACTTTAGTACATATAATGCCCCAATAGTAGCCTTTCTATTGTAGCATTCATTGGCCAATTTCAATCTAAGTTTAGCTAAAAGAAAATCGTAAAAACACGAAATATTTAAAATTTTTCCATGTAAAGTGTTTGTAATTTACTAAAATCTGGTAAATATGGTGCTACATTGATAAATATTTTTCAATTATTGTACTGTATTTTAGATGGTCTTCAAGTTTGGTGCCTTGACATTTTCCCATATCTCATCCCCTTTACCCTTAAAAGTGGACGTAATTTCAAAATATTAAAATTCGTCCACGAAAATTGCGCTATTTTAATATTTTTTATTTACTATTAAGGCAAATGGATGTCTGAAATTTAGTAAATATTATGACCTCATATAGGTTTAACTATAATAGCATTCATAGGCCGATTTCAACCTAATTTTAGACTAAAAAAACTCGTAATAACACGAAATCCTTAACATTTTTAACGTATAGTGTGTTTGTAATTGACTCAAATCTGGTAAATATAGTACTATATCGATGTACGTTTTCAATTATTGTATTATATTTTAGACGGTCTACACATTTGGTCCTCACACATTTTTCCATATTACACCCCCTTCACCCTTACAAGGGGCGTACTTTCAAATTTCACAATTCTTTCACAATAATTAAGTTATTTCAATATTTTTATTCACTATTTTGGCACATGGACGTCTAAAATTTAGTACATATTATGACCTTGACTAGGTCATACTATAGTAGCAGCCATTGGCCAGTTTTAATCTAATTTCAGTCCAAAATAATTGTAAAACCACGACATTGCAGGTCGTAACTTTTGAACGAGAGGTCCTACCTAAAATCTGAGGGAAAATTCATGGCGTCAGAGCGAACAAATCAGACGCTCTATATAATTTATTCCGGTGTTGTTTTGCCATATCTCACTCCCTTCACCCTTAAAAGGGGTGTCCTTTCAAATTTTCTAAATTCAATTCAAAAAAATATGCTATTTTAATATTGTTTATTTACTATTATGGCAGATATGTGCCTGAACTTTAGTACATATGACCTAAACTAAATCTAACTATAGTAAAAGCAAGTGGGCAATTTCCATCAAAGTTGAGGCCTAAAAAGGTTTTAAAAAACACGAAATCCTTAACATTTTTTCATGTATAGTGTTTGTAATTTACTTTAATCTGCCAAATATACTGCAATATCAATTTGAGATTTGTCATAATTACCTTCTATTCTATTTGCTCTACAAGTTTGGTCCAGTGAAATTTTGCCGTATCTCACCCCCTTCACCCTTTAAAATGGGCGTACTTTCAAAATTTTTAAATCTTTTCACAAAAGTCTTGTTGATTTAATAAGTTTTTTTTACCATACTGGCACATAGATGCTTGAAATTCAGTACATATTATGACCCAACCGTTCTTTCAATAGTATCAGCTATTTTTCGATTTCATTCAAAGTTAAGTCCAAAAACATCGTAAAAACTTGAAGTTTTTTTCATGTAAAGTGTTAGTAATTTACGTCAATCTGCCAAATATACTGCAATATCGATACATGTTTTGCCAGTGTTACGTTTTATTTTAGACATTCTGAAAATTTAGTCTTATGAAATTTAGCTGTACCTCACCCCTTCACCCCTTAATAGGGGCGTACTTTCTAAATTGTTAAGTTCTTTCACCGAAAATGGTGCTATCCTAAAACTTTAAATTTACTATTATGGTACTTAGATGTTTGAAATTTAGTACATATTATAACTTCAACTAGGTCATACTATAATAAAAGCCATAAGTCAATTTTAATACAAGTTTCGTCATTGTCATAATTTAGTAATTATCGTATTTTTTACACCTATAGCTAGGAATCCTGCCACTAATTCTCCCTAGATTAACCTTAGGGATTTTGTTAACCTTAGGACCGAAACCTACGTTGAGACAAAATTTGAACTTTGATCTGTATTTTTTCAACCCATAAGACGTTAACGAATTAGGGGGCATGGGGGCGGAGCCCCCATCGAGCCGTAGGCGAGTCTATAATATATACAGCCCAATGTGTAACTGACTCACTCACTGATGATAGTAATGTCCTGAAGCGACCGTTAAAGCTAGAGACTTGAAATTTGGCATGGACATTCTTTGAGATGTTTCAATTTAGGGAAAATCATAAAACTACAACTTTTTTACTTTTAAACTATAAAAAATGTAAAAAAATATAGATTTGTCGGTAACGTAGTTCAGAAGTGTGAGCGTATATCACCGTTTGGGTAACGTAGATCACTTTGCAGGTTTAGTTCTCGCTCGTGTTTAATTGATCTCTTTCAACTACACCCGTGTTTGATACAAATACTGTATTACATGTAAACAAGAACATCTCTATGTAGACGACGGTGATTCGATACATTGAGAGCGGGTTATTTCACCAGGGTAATACTCGCTTTGATATATCCAGTATTATGCCCAAAAACTACAAATTTTCAACTTTCAAATTATATAAATACCGAGGTGTCGGTAAAGAAGTACGTTGGTTCTTAAAGATATCGCTTGGAGCGCTATTATAGTCGCTTAGTTCTCGCTTGTATTTAAAAGATGTCTTTTAACTACACCTCTTCCTGATAATTACTTTCAATTGGGTGCATAGTTGTTTGCGTATGGTTTTCCTTCTGATTGCTGTGTTATTATTGAAAATGAAGTTTACTGAATCGAAAGCGTATATTTATATTTAGGTGATGTCCGCTTTGATTTCTATAGTAACTTTAAATTAAGGTCGCTTAATTCTCGGTTGTATTTAAACTATGTCTTTTAACCACACCTGTTCCTGATGAAGTTTTCGTGACAGTTTTGCAGAGCAGTGATCTTAAACGTTGTATAATCTACGTTAGTGCAAATTTCAGTTTACAGTATATTGTAATATAGCTGTAACTGTAATATAACATTTGTTTTAAGGATGGTAAAATAAATTTAATGCACGTACTCTAAAGTAACATGAAAATGTTGAAATGTGAGGTTCTCGTTTAGTTTTATTTAAATTGATTTGTTCATATTGGCTATTGCTATTACTCTTGTCTTTTGAGAGACGATTGAGCGTAGTGCTGGAATACTTTGTTACAATATTATATTATTAATTTTATCATTACTATGGTGAGCTCTACGAAGCTTGTGCGAATACTTTAAACATATTATTTTAGTACTGCATATTTTTTGCCGCAGTAACGCCCGTAAAGTAAATGATTAATTACTAAAAATATTTTAGGTCTTACTACATTTTCTAGACTTTAGTCTTCTCATGCTGGAAAATTTCTTGTAGGTTTTCGCACAAAAAAACCCTAATACAGTAATTATTCTTAATTTTCTACTATTTGTATGCTGTCTCTCTATATGAATCCCCAGATTGAATATAGCGCTTCAGTTGATAGTTCTGGTGCAGTTTTACTTTGAAGGTTGAACGTGTCCCAACACGTTTAACATCCGGTCTTTGACCTATTTGCTGCCGTCCAATCAGGCTTAGATTTTAGTTTAGGAAACGATTGAACAAATCAAGTTATAGAACGATTGAACTTTCCATTCTTACCTTGGCTAACGTTTACCTACTTCCGACGTTTTTTTAAACCATCTACATATCTGATGACCCATCAGGCTGAGAAATATTATAATAACCAATTGAATTAAACTCAATAGTAATTTTTCTCGCTGCCACTTTGTCCGACAAACTTCCTCAATGCAGTGCTCTCACCTAAAGTCTCGATTAACCCTATTATTGTTGTAATTTAAAACTATTCTATACTTATCAATTATTGTAACTCTTTCAGTATATTTTAATTTAACCGATAATCCTTTTTTGGCTATTATTTCACAATTGGTTTTTTTTTACTACCATTGGTTCAAAATGCATAATGTACGCCGATTTTATGGTTCTTAAGTTGCAACTTTCTTCATTTTAAGACTATATAAAGACTTTCTTCATGATTATAGTACCTAATAACCTGTGATCTATTACATACTACTAGGGCTCTATTTTTATTAATTTTCTGAACTAATATATATATAACATTTAAAATTGTTAAACTAATAATTGCTGATTTTGAATGATAAAATTGTTATCGTTTCTCTATATGGTACATATATGATTCCTGCATTTCTTGGCCACCCCGTGGCGGAACTGAAGCATCTTAGCCTATAACATTTTTTTTTAAATTTCAAATATCTTGATTTTGTCCCGTTTTTCTTCTATTACATACAACGGTCCTCTATATAAACTTATAATTTTATTCCACTTTTATCTTTTCAGAATACAGCTATTATTACCTCAAACATGTGCAATCATAATCGTATCTCCAAATTTTTACACAACAACTTTTGAGCATGACTATTTACATAGTCCATTAATATTTCACAACTCCATTATATTTTTTTTACGAAGTAAGGGGGGAGTGGGATTATACCATGAGCCGTGAGCAAATTTCAAAGGTTATTATTATTTATTGTGAGTAGTGTGTATTGGCGGCTTCTGTTACTGCCGTTGGAGTTAAGCTCTCAACTAGCCTGTTGATTGTATGAGGTTTTGACAGTAATTTACGGAATTGGGGCAACCAATTATTGGGTTGGACCCTCCATCAAGCATAACACCTAGAATATTTACATAAATAATATTTATCTCACAGCTCAATTTTTTAAAACTATTTACTAAGGAGGGCTATTAAAACCTATTCATAGGAGATTATTAAAGCTTTTTTTTTACTATTGATTGTGAATTTAGTGTATTAGACGGTTTTGTTACTGTCTTGGCTGTCAAGTTCTTCTGTTAAACTAAACTATTTCAAACTTGACTTTTTATTAATTCAAACTAGGGGGCAACTCCTAAGGGGGCATGGGGGCGGAGCCCCCATCGAGCCGTAGGCGAGTCATTCTTATATATTTCCCATTTTGTTGAAAAGTTTTTTACCTGCTGCTTTTTCCTCTAGTATGTAGGACAAACGTCTTTGATTTTAACACGTCTCCTATAATCCTACAATCTATTAAATGACTAAAAGGTTTCTTGAAAATTCAGCTAACAGACTAACAGACCAAAACTTCACTGACTGATACACTTTAAGTATCAATTAATATTTCATCGTCATTCAATATGATCATTTGACACTTTTCGTCTTAAAATAAAACCAAAACAATGGAAATAATGTAGGTGTTTCTCAAACCACAATTCATCGCCCATTGCATCTCTATTAACGATCAGAAAGTATTTTATGATTTGCATACACGCTCAGTTATGTTTTCAATTTAAATTATAATAACAACAGTAAAATCAGCAGTCAACTTGTAACTCTCCAAGTAGAATTTTTAGTTTTTTAGTAGCTCAAAGCAACAAAACATCTTATTATAGTATTACCACTCTAGGGTTAATTTTTGTCATTTGGCTATGAATAGTTCTTTACTCAGTTTTATAATTTGTCTCTCGTTTTAAAATAAAACCAAAAGATATGTTTCAATGTACACAAAGAAGACATTTTTCGAATCCCCATGCTATTTTTAAGGAGGACATTATACTATATTTCTCATTTCCTTGTAACTTTATAGATACGCTTTATGGGACCGAAACCTTTAATTTGTGACCCCTACCATCTTCCTGCCATTTGTAAAACGCTCACAGATTTAAAAGTAATTGGACTATTAATTGGTGCAAGAGGCACAATTCCAAATTTTCTAGTAAACTTCTGGAAAGAATTTAACTTAAACCGTCAAGTTATAAAAAGTATAGTTGAAAAAACATTAAAAAATTCTATTTACATTATAAGAAATCATTTGTACAATCAAAATTGAATTCCAGTGCATAGTGACTCATAAAAAAAATGATTAAGATTTATTATTCCAAACAAATTATGTAAATGTTTTGTGTACTGTGTTTTTGTAGGCAATCCCCAAATGGGGACAGTTATAATTTATTTTCAATAAATTATTTTCTCTCTATATATAGATTGCTTCTCTTGGTGTGAATTATTTTGTTATCTTCACTCAATGTTATCATCTGTGTCTCATTTTGGAATTAAACCATAAGACATGTTTTAATGTATACAAAGCAGACGTTTTTTAAATCCCCATGCTATTCTTATGGAGGACGTTTTACGTGATTTTTCATTTCCTGTTAACATTATGGACACGCCGATAGTTTTCCCTCGTGTATGGGACCGAGACCTTTAATTTGAGACCCCTCCCATCTTTCTGCGATTTGTATAACGTTCACAATTTTGCTCAAGAAATTCGGCTTACAGAATCTATATCTATAAAAGAGGAAGTATGTATATATATTTGTATATATATAAATATATATATATATGTATGTTGCCTATAGAATCCGAAACCGTTGAACAGATTGCAACGAAACTGTCAGGCATTGTTAAGCATTATTCGAGGATGGTTTGTGTGAAGTTTGGTGCAAATCTGTCCAAAGGGCTCTGACCCAGAGGGCATACAATGGTGCAGTGTCAGGTTTTAGAAATTTAGTGTTTACAAAATGAACTGCTGTAATTAAAAAATTTGAAAGTTTCATTCAAGCAGATGCTTATAATCATAGAAGTAACCAGGTGTGAGGTATAATGTTGATGTTTGTGTTGTCTTTATGGCTCCGCCCTACGGAAGCTCACAATTACACTAAAAGCCTACAGGTGGTGAAATTTGACATGGACGATTCTCTTTGTTCATAGGTGCACCATAGGTCCATAGGTTTTTCAAATATAGTTTTTTAAGCTCTTTAGGGCTCCACCCCACTGGACTTCAAAATTACTTTAGGGCCACCGGGGTTGAAATTTGATGGACGATTCTGTTTACCCATATAGGTACACACTAAGAATCGATTTTGCAAATATAGTTTTTTAAGCACTTTAGGGCTCCGCCTGACTGGACATTGAATTTACTTTATGACCTCCGGAGCTGAAATTTGACATGGACGATTCTCTTTGCTCATAGGTACTCACTAGGAAACGGTTTCAGCAGATATAGTTTTTTAAGCTCTTTAGGGCTCCACCCCACTGGACTTCAAAATTACTTTAGGGCCACCGGGGTTGAAATTTGATGGACGATGCTCTTTACCCATAGGTACTCACTAAGAAACGATTTTGCAAATATAGTTTTTTAAGCTCTTTAGGGCTACACCCCACTCTACTTCAAAATTACTTTAAGGCCACCGGGGTTGAAATTTGACATGGACGATTCTTTTTGCTCTTGGGTACTCACTAGGAAACGATTTTGCAAATATAGTTTTTTAAGCACTTTAGGCCTCCGCCTCACTGGACATTAAAATTACTTTAGAACCTCCGGAGCTGAAGTTTGACATGGAAGATTCTCTTTGCTCATAGGTACTCACTAGGAAACGGTTTTGCAAATATAGTTTATAAGCTCTTTAGGGCTCCACCCCACTGGACTTCAAAATTACTTTAGGGCCACAGGGGTTGAAATTTGATGGACGATTCTCTTTGCCCATAGGTACTCACTAGGAAACGATTTTGCAAATATCGTTTTTTAAGCTCTTTAGGGCTCCACCCCACTGGACTTCAAAATTACTTTAGGGCCACCGGGGTTGAAATTTGATGGACGATGCTCTTTACCCATAGGTACTCACTAAGAAACGATTTTCCAAATATAGTTTTTTAAGCACTTTAGGGCTCCGCCTCACTGGACATTGAAATTACTTTAGGACCTCCGGAACTGAAATTTGACATGGACGATTCTCTTTGCTCATAAGTACTCACTAGGAAACGGTTTTGCAAATATAGTTTATAAGCTCTTTAGGGCTCCACCCCACTGGACTTTAAATTACTTTAAGGCCACCATGGTTGAAATTTTACTTGGACATGCCTCTTTGCTCATAGGTACTCACCAAGAATGGTTTTGCAAATAAATTTTTTAGTAGGGCTGTGCTCCACTGGACTTTAAAATTAATTTAGGGCCCTTGGGGTTGAAATTTGACATGGACGTGCCTCTTTGCTCATAGGTGCTCTTGCATTTGCAATTACGATCGATAAGATACAAGGCAAACTTAGACTATTCTAGGTTTAAATTTGCAAAATGCCTGTTTATCCTTTGGCCTTACAGTAATATTAATATACTTACTTTCTATGCCATTGACTTTTTTGTCATATTAAAAAACTTAAAACTTAGCTTATCTTTTTTTGTCATATTTAAATAGCTTTATTTATGTAAACAACTTAATTTGAGCGCAGCAACGCGCGCCGGGTAACTGCTAGTTATATATACTAGAGGTCGCCTCCTGATCGAAATTCGATCAAAATTTCAGTTGATCTGGACCCAAGAAGCTTAAAAACATTTTAGAACTAAAACATCTGTTCTTCCTAATTTTCTAGCAGTTGTTTTTACAGCAGCTGTCTAATGATTCAATCAATTCTCCTTTCTCCATAAGATTAACATTGGAACTTTGAAAGCCTGTGGGGCGTACCCCTGGAGTCCGATGTGAATTAGAATGTGATTCTGCTCATCTACAGGACTATACCTTTCTAACGGTATGCTCGGATTTCTTCTACGATGTACACGAGCTGAGAAAAAAGGAGGAAATGAAACATGCTTGCGTATTAATATATAGATAGATATTGTATATATCTATATATTAATAGGCAAGCATGTTTCTCAGCTCTTGTGCGTGGGAGAAGTACGTGCAAACCGTTAGAGAAATAGTGTCCTGTAGATGAGCAGACTCCCGTTATAATTCCGATAGGGCCGATTTTTTGCCCTGTTGGCTTTAAAAGTTTCAACGTTTATCTTATAGAAGGAGGATAATTAACTGAGATACTAGGCGTATGTTGTAAAAATCATTTACAGCAAATTAGGAGGAACAAATGTTACAGTTATACAATATTTGGGAGCAGATGAACCAACATTTTGGTCAAATGTCGACGAGAGAGCAATCTCTAGGTTGTATTAATCATATATTTTTCAAATAAAATAACGGAATGAACAAGACATAAGGTGAGTCACCGAAGTTCCTTACAAACTTTCCTTATGTGAAGTAACTTGAACGTGATTGAGCTCTACAATAATAAAAGTACGTGTGCCTGAGTATCAATTACTGAGTATTTCACAGAATTCTACGCACACACTCACCAATAGCAGGATGGGAGAGGGTAGTTGGCGGGAAGGGGAGGTTGTGAAGCAGATGGAATGTGTGGACCAGTTGTAGTTCAACTTAGTTATTGGAATTGTTTTCATGATGGGGAATCGAATATTATATATTAGCAGAGTGTTTATCTATCACTTTTAAGATAAACATACCAAAACATAACAAATCATTATATTATGTTAAACACTTGTTTTATTAACTTTTTTTCTGAAAGTTAAACTTTGCGAAAGTTGCATTTTCTTTTTTAGATTTTATATTTTATGCTCTACTTTACAAATTATAAAATATATGTGATTTTCATTTATTTAAAAGGTGAAACAAACAGAATTTCTCAACAAAGTTTTAATTACTCATACTGACTAAAGCCTCTTTATTGAATTCACTATAACCTGAGTTAGAGCCATTTCTTGAGTTACACTATCTTTATCCAATTGTGTACTAGATCGGTATTGATATATTGTGTTATCTATAATTATTTATTACGCTAAGAGTTTTATTTATTTATTTTCGAAATCCTCTTAAAATTTTTAACCAATTTCCAAGTTTTTGTGTCTCTGGATAGGGGGTAATCTGTAGTGGTTTCCGTAAAAATATAATTAGAAGCAGACTTAAAATAAAAGCGCTATAACTAAAAATTTTAATTTTCCCATCAGAAAAACATAGGGTTTGGGTTTCGTTTTTTAAACATCTGTTAATGTACAGCTGTAAGTAAGTGAACAGTATCTTGGCAATTAGGTACTGATAGTGACAATATTGGATTTGTAGGATGTTATTGATTTAAGGCCGGTTCCTACGTGGGCGACAGATGTGACGCGACGAGAGCTACAAAATTTCAAAAAAAATGTATAAGCATTGGAGCGTTCTTAGTGGGCGACATGAGCGACAACAAATTACAATGTATAACGTTATGGCCATGCAAGCTTGTCGCTGGCGTCGCTCCAGTCGCTTTCGTCGCGTCGCATCTGTCGCCCACGTAGGAACCGGCCTAAAACTAAATGTAACATTTTTAGCAATTACATTGGATAATCCAATTAAATTGCTCGATTTTGAGCAACACGTTTACTAGTAATAATTTGGTATGTGTTGTATTTTTAACAGTTTTAAAGCTAGCGAAATTCCTTTTGATTCCAAGTCCTTCAAAAGAATTATCACAAAACAAATATATTTTTTTAGTTTATCAACTGTATACGATATTTAATATAATTATGAAAAATAGTACGATTATATAATCTTTAACAAAACTTTGTATCGTATTTTGAAAATGTTTCGATGCATGGTTTACACTAACAAGTAATACTATAGATAACAAGTAATACTATAGATAACAAGTAATGCTATACCAGGGCTTAAACTACATTTCTACCAATACTAAATATTTTATTGAAACACCCCAGAATCCTACAAAGGAAAATATTACAAAGCTTATTCTACAAAAGCGTACGGAGCATTTCCCTTGAGGAACTAAATCTCTTTCGGCTCAACAAAATCCTTTGGTCAGAAATAACCTTCTCATTTTCCTCATTGAAAAGGAATTGCTGGTTTTCTTTCAATACTGAAAGTAGCTTATGTTTTGATATTTTTTGTTGAATTTCTTTAAACCATTTCTTTCTTGAGATCCTAATGCTTTCTTACGAAGGTAGAACTAACAATACTTGTTACAACAGGATGGTTGATAAACAATGTTACAAGGACACTGTTTGAATGGCTATTTTATTTCCAACCGTCTAAAAACAGAATGTTCACTAGTAAAATGTAATTTGCAATGTTTTATTTCTAACTTTCGCTGTACCAGTGAACCTTCGAGCGGTTGATGCAAATTTCTCAAGAGAACCATAAACAGTTTATAACCCTCAATGCCACAAAGTGACATAAATTCTCACCAAACGCTATATGATATTAAATTGTTTGGTTTGTAGTATAAAGACGAATGAAAGACATGGTGTGGCTGTGGCCTTCTCTACACCACAACAGGTTTATTAGACTCTCAGGATGTTAGAGTTTTTATTCACACAATTAAACTGTAAACAATAAACTTAGGATCCAAGTCCAATGACACGTACTTTATTAAGGAGCTATAGTGGATTAAAATATTTTATGTCTTACAAAGAATTTGAACCATTGAATTCTAAGCCTTTATCTCGGGTTTAGTTGGATTAAATGTAGTATGTATATTGCTGGTGTATTGTTCGTTTTAAAAATGTAACACATTATTTACCATAAAACAGAAAATGTGCTCAATAACTATTTTAGTATTTTATTTTTCACACCCGCCCACACTTCACTCTGCTCTTCATAAGGTCATAAAATACTCCACGTTATAGAATATAGTTTACTGGCTGAACGCTCAAATCATATGAATCAGTTCCGAATGAAAGGTTTAAGGTCTCTGTTTATGACACCCCAGTGAACCGAATCTCAATTCCGATTTGAATATTTCCCCTGAACATCTTCCGTCTTTCAATATTTATGACCCAGTTCTGCTCCATTTTATGATCCAAACCTACCAATATTTTTAGGGGCAAATGTGAAGCAGGCAAAGTTTCTTAGCAACTTTCAAATCCTATTTTACAAATTTTGATTTGTTTTAATTTGTGACACAATTTATTTTAACATTTTGAATATATACAAATAATTCTATGCGCTGTTTAAAACTGTTTATCATAATGGACTGTTTAATTATTAAGTTTTAATTCAAATTTTTGAACTGATTTTCAATTTAAGGTGGAACATTTCTTCACGTGTTTGCATGATAAGGGATTTGTTTTTGGCGAAGGAAATGTAAGAATGTCAGACTTCACAAGGGCAACATCTCTAGATACTATTGGCAGCTCTCTCGAGTTTCGACGTGTAAAGATTTGTGGGCAGCTCTTGTTTTGTACAATTCTACGTGAGAAACAATTTTTTTTTAATACAAAACTAACATGAAGAGATTAGTTATATAGCTTCAATTTGGAAGTTATTATACCATTTTTACATTAAAAATTATGATTCTCCTGTAATTAAAATTGATAAATCTTTCATTTGATTTTAAACAATGAAAGATATATATTTTTTATTTGTATTTCACTTAATTTTTATATAACTTATGCTGTTAACATTCATTTAAATATTTTTCCCTTTTTCTTTGATTCAAAAATTATTTTTATAATACAAGATACGAATGATATACTTTTTGTAATGAAATATTTCCAATCTGATTAAAGAGTAAAATTATTATATAAACAATATAACAATAGCAACGTCTATATTCATTTTAGGATTTCCTGTAAAGCATTTTATACAAAAAATGACTTTCACCCGTGGAAGATACATGGGTACTACGTACCGATAAATCTAAGTTGTAGTGTAACTATCATAAAATCTTTAATCATAAAATCCACGTTATGTTTTTCTTGTATTGAAATTCTATACATTTTCGCTTGATATAGATAGACCAATAAGCATTAGAATTTCAAGCCAGAAGAATTGATTTTGACTCTGATCAAGTACATAAGAATATTTTTCATCTCAGTACATAAAATGTTTCATTATGTATGCTTTACTAATGAAACACAATTTTGTGGAATAATATAATAAGTGTTTCGTATATTCAATATCTACAAATTGTAGTTTTGAAACTTTTTATATTAATTAACATGGCTTGCACGTTAATTTACCTTCAACCTGGTACGACCTAAGACACTGTAACACAAGAACATCCCTGTACCGCAACTCGGCTCACAAGATTCTCATATCAGCGTCTCTTGTTCAACTTAATTATGTGGGCTGTGTTGTGGCTGACACTCGTAGGTCATTCGGTACTCAAAGAATATGCGTCTTAATTAATTGAAAATAAACCATATCAGATTAACTGGCCTATACTTTCTTCTGACAGTAGAAAAAGGGGTATATTCCTCCTAGGAGCAATGTCTCGATTATTAAGTCGCGATGTAACCCGAGTATCACGAGTTCGACTCTGCGCACTTTGGTGAATATTTCAGTGTACTACATTTATCACTCAACAAAAATTTTTTATTTATGACAAAGATTAAAAATTAGAAATCCTTGATTATTTAGTTTAGAGATCGTTTTATGGTGACAAGTAAAATGAATTTGTTTCAAATTGTAAGCTTAAAAAATTGTTCTTTTAAAAGCTCTAACACTTTTAACGCATTTTTTTTTAGATGCGGTAGGTGTCATTTTATACGTTCTTTCATTCTTGAGAAACCAGAAAATTATTACCAAAATAGTTAGAGCTGTTTTGGGAAAAATATATTTTTTTACATTTTCGAGGGTTTTGGTGGGGAACTACTTTTAAAAATCGAAACAATACTTTTTTGCAGGAACAATACTTTCTCCACATACTATCGTATGAAAATGTCTTATAGGCCTAAGAACAATTGCTTGACCTGAAAATTGTCATGCCAGTAACACTTAATTTGTTCCTTGTAATGTAAAATGTAATAAAACGTTGAATAGAAAGATACCGAAAGGTATCGGAGTGAGCGAAGCCTACCGGAACTTACTCCCTGTCTCCAGTTGCTCAGTTCTAACGTGACAATAACCGATATATAGTGTGGCGGATTACAGGCTCAGTCACATTTGTTGGGTTCACCATGCCATCATAGTGCCAAACGTTCGTCGCTTTTACTAACCAATGTAATTCATCATCATTATTACATTAACATTGTTTATCAAACTAATAATCTTACTAACTAAAATAATCTTTCAGTTTCAATATCATCTGATCCGTCACAAAAACATCACACTCACCCCTTCAGTCATACTCGCCTAAAATATGCTCCACACAGTGCGTCGGTATTTCAAATAAAGTCTCTAAAGTGTTTCTAAAATAAACGATAACTTGAGCTAATTTAAGTGATATGCTTAGCTAAATCACTCTTAAAGAGATGAATTTGGAGATATTTAGGAGCATTATCGCTTAAGGGTCGCTATAAACATTTTTAGCGAATTTCCCTATAGGGAATACGCTATTACGGTAGTAGCCATGGTAAGACCTAAGCCCGGGCCCATGTTACTTTTTACTTTCTCCCCCTATACCATAGTATATGGAGAAAGTATTGTTTTCGTCAAAATTTTCGAATTTGAGTTGTTGGTGGATTTATCCATTTTGGTTCCCCCTGAGTCCAAAAAAGTGGTTTTCGGAGTGATGTCTGTGTGTCTGTGTGTGTGTGTGTGTGTGTGTGTGTGTGTGTGTGTGTGTGTGTGTGTGTGTGTGTGTGTGTGTGTGTGTGTGTGTGTGTGTGTGTGTGTGTGTGTGTGTGTGTGTGTGTGTGTGTGTGTGTGTGTGTGTGTGTGTGTGTGTGTGTGTGTCAGGATGTAAACAGAGCTAGAGAATGCCCTAATGGTCCGATTTTAATGAAATTTCGTATATAGGTCCAAATCCACGATAATTCCAGGCGTTTTTTTCATTTTTTTGAATTTTTGATTTTTAAGGGTATTTTACCCCCAAAAACCCTCAAAAATCGTCAAAAATCAAAATTTCTCAAAAACGGCTCTAACGATTTTGATTAAAATTTTGTGGTTTATTAAGCTTAAAATTGTGGATAAAATGACACCACCCGCATCTCCGAGAAAATGCGCGTTCAAAAGTTATGGAGTAAAAAGTGTTTAAAAAATCAATTTTTGGATTTTCAAAATAGCTGTTGTCTCGAAATAAATTTTACTTATCACCATTAAATCAAGCTCAAGAAACCAAATAATCCAGTATTTTAAATTATTGCTCTACGTCAAGTGGTTGAGGAGAAAATACAATTTTTTGTTTAGCGGTAAACGCAGTACGTTGTTAAAAGTCACAGATGCGCGTACGGTCAAGCTCGAGCTGCTCAGCTGGTCAGATAGAGTCATCTAGACATTAATGTTTAAAGCTATTAACTCATTTTTTTATATTGTTGGGAGAAAGTATGTGTCAGTTATCTGATACCGTTTATTCATTTTGAGGTCCCCAGAAGATAAAAACACCGTTCGTTCGATAAGACCAGGTTTATTTTCATGCGTTCGCGAACCAGCATTATCGGGTTATGGGAACGGGGTTTTATGGGGTTTTAAAGGGGTAAAAAATGGGTTTTTGATATTTAAATGGTTTGGCTCTTTTAAATGGTTTTAACTAAAGCCATTTAAAAGAGCCTAAAAAACAAACAATTTAGTATTTTGAATTTTTAACTTCGCTTAACAGGTTACGGAGAAAAGCCAAAAATAGGTTTTCCATGTTAATGTTATGGGGAATCAACAAAACCCTGTATCTCACTTATTTATTGGAATAACTTTATAAAATTTGGTATGTACATTCACTTGGCAGGGCTTAACTGAAATTTGCTTACAACACCCATATGGCAGCAAACCTACGTACTCACCCCTATGGGGTTTATGGGAAAAATGAAAAGACCATCATAACTTGATAATATTTGGTATGTACATTTACTCGGTAGGGTTTAACTGATATTTGCTCACAACACCCATATGGCGGCAAACCTACATACTCACCCCCATGGGGTTTATGGGGAAAATTAAAAAGTGCTGAATATTTATACAGTTTGATATTTACCTTACCTAACTATTACATTTCCTAACATTTCCTAACAAAACTAACATTTTCTAACAACATCCCATGGCAGCAAACCTACATACCCATTCCTATGGTGTTTATGGGGAAAAAACGATATATCAAGATCGTTTGGAAATTTGCTCAGTACGCAGGTCTGCTGCGACGGGGGTATTTTTGTTTTTTTTTAAGTTCATTTGAACAATTCTATATAACTTAAGTTAACAAGTTAATTTATAAAAACTGTAGGTTGAGTTCAGCCGGCAACAAAGCTAAATAATAACAGTTTCAATTTCAGTCGTATAAAAGTTTCCAACCGGAAACGAGATATTTGTTTTAATATTCTCCCAAACAGGAACTTGAAGTGGCGAGTTTTGTTATTGCTTCGAACTAAATATTAAGTTTTTGAAACAAGTGGTCAATGTCAGTGAAAATAACTAGTGACAAATAAGTTGGTTGAAAAATCTATCGGTAGGAGTACAAATTTAGTACTTAGTAGGCCGAGTTCTTAGGAAAATGTATTGTGCTTTTACTGTAAAGCTTTTCTATACTCTGTGAAAATAATTTTAAAAACTCTGTCGATAAAACACCCGTTAAGTGTGTGGTGGGTTATTGGGTAATTCGAACGTTTTCATTCCATTGTAATATGGCGTCAATCTAAGCTGTACGGAGACAAATAATTATAATTGAAATAAAAATATAATTGTAAAACTCTCTAACACTTTGCAATATATATAGAATTTTCTACAGCGAGTCTTGGTTTCTGGCGATTTTAATTAAATTAAAGCGTTAAAATATTAATTTACAAATAAATGGATGACCACAGATACCAAGCGGTCCGCAGTTATGATACCATAATGGATATCATGATTTGCTAAAACCGTTATTTAGGCCTGTATTGAGATTACGGGACTATTTTCATCATGTTAATAATTTATTTTCATGATTTAGAATTTGGAGTTTTCATATCTCATTTGGTTTAATATGTGCAACCAATACATGACCCACATTTAATGTTAGTTTGCCAAGATGGGAAATCAAGAGGAAGCTCAACGACGTTCTGTCCAGTAAAAGGCGATAGTAACTTGAGAAGGTAACTACTTACTTCCTCTAGGGTCGTCTGATGGTTGGAATATAAGTTCTTTATTGATACAACGCGTGGCGCGAGAGGGATTGAGCAGTTGCAACTTTAATATTATTTCTTTTATTTAAAATCGTTGATCAGATGGAACGTTGAGCACTTGGACAATTGAGCAGTTGGTGGTCCCCCTTATGAATTAGGTTAAACTTTTATATGATTAAAACTTGATAATGTATTTATACTTTTACGGAAACTCTTTATTTAAGTATCAGGCCTACCTTAATAAACGCAGTTATAGTTTGTAAGTCCTGTTATTTTATAATTAAATAAGGAATAATCATTAAGTGTCATAATTAACACAGAAACGTGCATACAGTTTATGAAGTTCTCGTTATTTTCCACTTGATTCAAGATTAAATTTAATAAACTCTTAATTACTTTCTTAATTAACACTTACTTTTCTTTTAGCATAGTTTAATTTCTAATTGCATCGTTAAGATTAAGACACTCTTTAAAAATCTTTATTCATATCACAGAAGATATAATATCAATTACTAACTGTTGAGACTTAATCATATCTACCCCTAGTTAATAGTCTAATCAAGTATTAAAATGGTAGATTAAATTTAAACTTATATTGTGATAGTTAGTGTATTTCTTCAAACACTCCCTTAATAACAAAACATAACTCTTAATAGGCCTACGTCTTGTATGAAGTTGTCTATAGAGGAATTTTTATGTGAATTATTTAAGGGATTTTGTTTTACTTCGTAAGTAAAGTACTTCAGTGACATTTGTGGTATGAGATTTCTGAAAACAGTTTGTTAACAAACTTCTTTAAATACTACGCAAGGAATTTATTTCATCAAAGAACATACACTATATGAAAACTAATAAATTTTCTTCAATTTTGTTTTTGTTTCTAAGTAACTGGTATGCTACTCGATAAAGTTTTTCATTAAAATTACAAGTTTCATGGAACCAAACTATCAAAATAAATACTTATTTATTAATTATTTATTTTCATGATTTAGAATTTGGAGTTTTCATATCTCATTTGGTTTAATATGTGCAACCAATATATGACCAATAATGGGGCTGAAATTAAGGTGGTAGCCAAGTAACAATAACGATCGTAACAAGGACGTCATTGCAGGAAACTGTGAACATGAAATAGGACTAGATTTCAAGGTATAAAGTTGTGTTAAAGAGTCGGAAAAGGATTTTCTCTTATCCGGTGGAGATTGAAGCACTATTTCACATTAGCCGTGAAATGTAGGTAACCTTTATTTTGGCTACATTTGCAAGAAAAGAATATGTTTTAAGGTATTGTATGTAATTGTCACTCTTAAATTATAAAATGATATATAATTATAATTATGTACTTGCAAAAGTTAAGCGCATAAAAAACCGTCGTAAATATTCTTCAAATGTAATTTACAAAAGCGTCCAGTAAAATTTTTAATTCACTCACTCATTATATGTAAAGAGTTAATCATTTTATTTACTATTCTTTTGATTTAATTAATAACTTGTAACATTAATTCTTTAAAAATGGTAGGATTTAAGTGAATAATAAACGGTTTTATACTAAAAATGATTGTAGCAACACTTGTATGGAACATAGGTAAAGAAGTATTTTTATGGTTAATTGATAATGCAAAATGTTTAGTACAACATTGAACTCGTTTTAGTACTAATAATTAAAAACATTTCTTTGTTGTTTTTTCTTTGAAAGCGAAGCATGGCTAGACCAGAAGACGCAACTGGTTGTTTTTCTTGGATGTGTTAAACTTAAGCCAAAGGAGAATTTAATTTTCTTTCACTTAACAAACAATGTTCAAGTAAAAACAAAATCGTTACCGCAACTGTTTTGATCTGTTTAAAACTGTTTTGATCTTAACCTAAGGAATGATTTTGCTTCACCGTAGGTTTAAAATTATTTGCTGGCCTGATACAAAGGTGTATTTGAAATATAATACTTTTGTAATACTATACTTATTTAATAATGGAAATGATAATTTTTTATGCGTAAAACCAATGAAGGCCAAGTAAATATAAAAATAATTTTTTTATCCAAAGAAGTTTTAAAGAATAATCTAGTGAATTTTGTATTCTTACGTAATACAAAAAAGTTTATATTCTAACTCACTGGAAACGAAATGTGAGTCTGAAAAACTTCCGTGAGTATCCTACATGTAAAAACCTGACATGATAAATGAAAACGTAAGTACCTAATTTATGTGAGGAAGCTTAATGAATACATTACATACAATAAACTGTTACATTTATTATGAAAACAAACAACATATATTTATTATAAAAATAATGCATGAATAATTGACATGAACCTGTTAGTTTGGTTTCAACAAAATAAAATATTCATAGTTGATCTTTTACAATAATGTATCAAATACGTTAACAGATTTTTTTTAGTGATGGTAAAGAGCTGTTAGTTTCTTTTTCAACTAAAGTTTAATGTGGCATATGATCATAATGATATTAAATATTTTGAGAAGATGAACTACCTTTTAAATGTTTTAACATAATATTAAACAAGCAGAGTATGAAAAGTTAACAATGCGTTTAAGGCCATATCATTTCAACGAAAAATTCTTTAAATTACAAAAATAGGAGGTGATAACGGGGATCGAGAGCGTAATTATCTTTGTGATAAAGGGATAACCTTCATCAGGGGTAATTTCCGGCTTTGTTTCTTTGTAATGAGAAATGTCCAGTTTGACGAAACAAAAGCATCGCCTCCGGATGATTGTTTTAAACCTAATTATTTAGTCAGCAAACAATTTCTTTATTTTTGCACAGTTTAATTTTTTCACAGACGTTATGTTGGAGTCTGGTTTAATGCATTTGTGACAATTAAACTTCATGAACAGAATTATACATTTTTGGGACGGTAGAAAAGTTGTTATAGTTAGGTCGCGAATTGTTAAGAATTGGCTACGCAAACAAAAGTTATCACAATGGAAAATTAATAACAGTAATTAATTATTTTAGTAATTATTACTTTAGGATAAAAAAGCTAAAACTGAAATAAAACTAATAAATACTCAGTTGATAATAATATTTTGTATTAAATGTTTTTAATGTTCAGTTTTATTAGTTGTGTCAAATTATCCAAGTAAATAGATTATCACTAACCTAATAATATAACGTCAGTAGTGGAAAAGTAAGGCTGCTGGCTCACTTCAAGGTCACCTGAGCGATGACGTCATCGAGGTCAATGACCCCACCGATGACGTCATCGATGACGTCATCGATGACGCAATCGATGACGTCATCACCAATGACGTCACATCCATGACGTCACACCCATGACGTCACAGAAATGACGTGCGGATGACGTCATCACCCCTTACGTCACCAAAATGACGTCATCGATGTCACAAAGGTCAAGGTCACGCTGAAACCTAAAATTTTTCGGCACTTTTGCGGTTTCTCGCACTACGCTCCGAGTTTTAGTCCGGTTTCCATGACCTTGACGACTTGGAGCGAATTTGCGATGAGAAACAGCAAAAGTGCCGAGGAAACTTGAAGTTTGCAACGTGACTCTGCCTAAACCGTCATGTGACACCGCTCGGGTGACCTTGAACTAGCCCAGCTGCCTTACTTTAGACCAGTACTACAACCGCGATGTGCACCCTACGACAGACACCGAGCGACTGACTGTCCGGCCCCGCGCACTCTAGGTATATGGGAAGTGGTGGGGGGAACTGCGAAGACCTCGGGAAACTTGAAAATGTCAAGCCAGGTAGCACCGTTTTGGTGCTACCTTAAATTTACATGTTAAAGTGTGATGACCTTGAGGTTGACTGTGAACCTGGGGCTTAGGATTGTGTTTAACAGCTTGACGTTTTCGCCAGAGTTCAAGTGTGGTGACCTTGAACTGGTTAAAATCAAAACTGCACAGCAGACTGCACAACACGGATGTGCACCCTACGACAGCCGCCGAGCGACTGACCTCCAGGCCCTGCGTACTCTAGATATATGGGGAAGTGGTGGGGGAAATTTCAAGGTCATTCAAACGGAGTTTTAAAAAAGTCAAAGAGTAGAAAGACTACTCTTGTGAGTCTATAGCGATTTCATTGATAGTGAGTGCTTCGGTATGCCAAGTTGATCTGTATTGACACGCTCCTAAATAATGTTTGCAAAAACCTGCAAAATGATTGTTGCACAATTTGCAGCCAGTTAGCTGTTTTAGTTTAAATTCAATGCAACGTTCAGGGCAACAAGTGTACTTATGCCCTCTCATTTGGTACACATGGAATGTCTTCAACTTCGGTTTCGGCTTCTTCCAAGACTTGCACTTACACATGCACTGACCAAAAGCTTCACATGTTCTACAAGCCAGGCCATCCACCACATCAATGTCATTCGGCCATGAAAAACATTTCTGTTCGCAACAGTAGTTGAGTTGACTCTCCATGTTGCTGCGGTGAAGGTGCGCAATGAAATGATGCTGTAGTCAGTGAGAGTGCACCTTAAATAAACTCAGTGGAGGGGAAAGGTCAAGGTCATTTAAACGGAGTTTTAAAAAAGATGACTAGTCGTCCTCCTCGTCCGTCGTACTTGGAGAGCTGTCAGACGAAGAGCCCCGCGCAGGTGCTCTCCAGATGAAATGTATATCTATTTGAAAGCGCAGGCCGGGATCTTGTACCATCAACTCCTTTAATCTATTACATACCAATTCCACTTTGTACACATTGTTAATAATCAACACCCAAGGCTTTGGCTGAACATAACGTGTAGTTGAGTCAGCCTCGCAGATAGTTACATCTTCCGGTGATATAGGAGTGTATAAATGTGTAAAATCTCGTTGCTGAGGCTGGCTTGAAGTTGAAGGTTCTGTGCCGACCCTGGTTGCATCAAAATTCAAATCCATTCTACATTTAAGAGGTCCAGGGTTCCCGTTGAATACATTGAGTAATTTTTGATACAAGACTTCCACTTCTGTCGCATCCTGTAAATGAACAGTCCACCGCAAGGGAAATGCTTCGTCCGTAGTGGAGTCAACTTGAGAAAGAGTTCCTTCCGCCATGGCATCTAAGCAAGGAATGAGGTGAGCTGCAGTCAGTTGTAACATTATCGAAAAGTAGAGGGGGAAATTTCAAGGTCATTTAAATTGGGTTTTAAAAAAGGAAGGAGTGGAGGGGGAAAGTTCAAGGTCATCCAAATTGAGTTTTAAAAAAAGGAAAGAAGGTCACTCCCCATCAGCCTCGTCGTTGTCTCCTACATCTTCATCCGCATCAGATTTACTGTATAGGTAAATCGGTGACATTGGTGAGTATTGCGGTGAGTGCTGACCGTTGTTGTCCTCCTGCCGCAATGTAACTTGCGACCAATCATAGTTGAAATTCATTTGTATTATGATCCCAGGGTTGTCCCGCAGTATTTCTTTCATCCGTTCGCAAATTGTTTCCAAATAGTGAACACTGTCGATGGATAGTGTCCAACCTGTACTCGTTCCAACATCAGTAGTGGAGTCAGCTTGGCTGATGGTGTTGTCCGCCATGGTTGCTTGTCGAACAAGGAATCACGGGTGATGTGATACTCATGCAGGAACATGGTGAAGTAGTGGGGAGCGTGGTGGAGTAGTGGGGGAAGTTTCAAGGTCATCCAAACGGAGTTTTAAAAAAAGGAAAACCTACAAAGTAACATTGAAACTTTCCAACTGATGGTGGCGGGCGTTTTCTTCTGCAACCTTGCCGACACATGTGACTATACCATACAGTATGAAAAGTACAACCATAATAAGGCCGAACATTAAAAGATAGCCGTTGACTATCATGATATTTTCTGAGTGGATCTGCTTTCTTCTTATCTCCCTCTCTTGCATCCTCTTCTCTAACTCGTGGATGAAGTCGCAGCATGCGTGAGGACATCTTTCATCTGTTGGTAGGTTTGCCATTGTTGATGTTGTCGGTTTGGCTGTTGAAGATGGAATGAGGTTTCCAATCGTGATGTGCCATGTACACTAATAGTGAAGTGGTGGGGGTAGCAAAGCAGTGGAGGGGGAAGTTTCAAGGTCATTCAAATTGTGTTTTAAAAAAACCTATCTTGTTACTGAGCTAATATGTCAGTAACAAGATAGGTGTTTTTGCTCTTTTACTTCTTTAATATAATGAAAAAATAAACATATTCTACAATGGTTAGAACAAGAAATACAACTGCTAGTCAGCTGAAGTAATCCAAGTTGTCCGGCTCGGTCTTCATGGACGTCGGTGAGGAAGCTGCCGATGAGTGTCCAGGCTCTTCCTTTGGCTGCCGGGTGTTCCGTATATTGCAAGCGTAGACTTGCACATTTATACGGTAGCCTCTTGCCACCATTAGCTGCAACTCCTTGTACAAATCGTTCAGCTCCTGTTGCGTCTTGATAGTCACCTCCTCATAGCTGGCACAGCTTACGTTGAGAGACATCCTGATGTTGCTAGGTTGGCTGCTGGAGTAGAAATGAAGCCAAGGCACAGCGCTTGGAGGTATATGAAAAAGTGGTGGGGGTGTTTGCATTCAAACAGGTTTGACTTGTAGCGTGGTGGTGGGGGTAACTGTGAAATGCAAAGGTCAAAGGTCAAGGTCACCCGCGAAGTTTAAAAAAAATGCAACATATCAATATGTAACAAACTTCACATATTGATATGTTGCATTTTTTTGTCTTTTGTATTTTTTTTGTTTTTTTTATGGTTTATTTATTTATAAAACGTTACAATAACATATTTACAACAGTAAAACTTAAATCTAACACTGCTGCTTGTCGGCGATGTGGATGGTCAACTCGGTGGAATTGCTACCCGTGCAACCGTGGGAAACCAGGTAGAGACAGCCGGGTTGGATGGAGCGCAGATCCTCGTTCTGGAGGAGATGGACGAACCGTTTCGGCAGGTAGACTTGGAACTTGGGCTCATCCCCCGGAGTGAACGGTGCCTCGCTAAGACTGCAGCAGATGGCCTCTCCAACTGTAGTCTCCATCTTCTTCATGGCGTGGATAATGTAGTGCTTCTCGTCTTTAAGTTCGGAACACTTCTTGACGGGTAGTATGGTAGATTTGGAGTGAGCATTGAACTGCTCAACCAAAGTTTGCAGGAACTGGTGAGATGCCATGGTCGAGATATAGATCGTCTTCTTCGTCTTCTTGCTGGGAGATGTTGTCGTCTCGGAATCTCGAGTAATACTCATGCCAGGTCCCGGTCTGCTCCTCACTTATATAACCCCCGTTACCCCCACCACTCCCCATTTCCCCACTTTGAAGGTAAGATGCGAGTTTATAGGCGTTTTTTAAAGCGCAATGTCTATCTTTTTCATGTTCTGGACTTTTAGTACAAATACAAACATTTTCCATCGTATACTTGTAATTTTTATCCAATTCCACATCATTAACCGGAACATGAGTAAATCCTTCGATCCATCTTTTCTTTTCCAGCCCCTTTGTGTAAATATTGGTAAACTTGTCTGAAAAGTGATGCATAATGTGATACAAGTCCGTGTAACTTGTAAAACCATCATACCAATCGATATGATGGAAGTGTTTTGAAATCCATCTGTTGGTAGTAGCGGCTTTACTGGTTAAAGATGAATAAGAACATGGTGGTTTAAATAAAAACGAATAAGGAACACTTGTATTGATGTCGAAAAACACAAGTTCTTTTATGATAAATCTATCATCATTACCCCGAAACGCTTGGAACTCAATTATACCAGGTTTGGACTTTACTTGTTCTTCTTCCTTGTCCATTGCGAAGATCACTCGTCTGCTCATGACGAAGTCCAAAGGTCAACTGATTTCCACACCACGGTAGGTACGACTTTTATACCCGGCCGTACAGTTGTTGGCGCGTTGGTGTATATTTAACGTGGGCACCGTCCCCGGTAGGCCTAACCCCACAAAGTGTTTGATATTGTTTTAAAAATTAACCATTGCTGTGTAGTTAATTGTCATTTAGGTTTCCATCTTTACATTTTCCTTGTTTTCATTTTCATCACTAACACTTGATTCTTCTCCTCCTTCTTCTTCCTCTTTTTCACGTTTTACTGATTTCTTATGTAGTTGAGCGTACTTTTCCAATTGTCTCCACATTTGTACTTCATGAGGAACCCTATTGAATATAGAAGTATCTACAGGTCCGTACAATATAGGTGCGTCCGGTTGTTTGTCCAAAGTGTCTTCCAGATAATCTTTAATAATTGAACTTGAAAACACCAGTTGTCTCAAGTATCTCGTTATTGGTTCAGTTGCACAAGTTAGAATAAAAAACTCTTCTCGATTAAGTTGAATCTTGTTATCATGTCTTGTTGTGTCTCTAAACCGCAACTGATGATCACCACGATGTTTAACAATATCGATTTCCACATTTGAATCCAAAAGGCCTACTCTTGTCTTTCTTCCAAACATGTTACTACTTAAATAGCATTCTAGCAGATGCAAGTGTTTCATAAACGATTCCCAAGCAGTGTCCGTAAACAAAATCATTTTGGGTCCATGAGTTAAAATTACAGTAGGGGAATAATCTGTAGATTTCATAACACCGATTAAAACACTTTTGTCCAAACTGGAAGAGATTGGGTAAAATATTCGCAAGAATACCTCACTTAATATGTTAGGAGAAATATTATCTTCAATATCCCTTTTCCTCTTGTGTGCATTCTTTCTTCTTTTACCTTTTTCCTCAACATTATTACTGGCGTGGAGTTGTCCGCAAGCGTTGTGTTCATCTCCCTCCGGTTGACCTTGAAGATCTAAAAAGTCGGATATCTCCTTCTCAATATCTACTACATTTTCTTGTGTACCACTAGGAGAAGCCATATTGAATAAGATGCTACCCATACAACAACAGGCAACAAACTGATAAGGAGCGAGCTGAACGCTCTGCTTATATACTTGCGGAATGCATTGGAATGTAGGAAAACCGGTCTTTTACAATACATTTTTAACAATTCCAGTTAAAGGTGTGTATGTTACGATTTTATCATGTAGAATTAAACAGTATGCAGTTGTATTAGCCGATATAGGCGCGTTGAATTCCATTTCTATTTTTATATCTACACTTGATGATTTTACCGATTCATTTTGTTTAGAACAATCGATTACAACTATAGGGTAACCATCTAAGTATTTTTCTGGTGATAGTAAAGGTGCATTCGTTTTACCATAATATGAACTTTGGAATCTTGCATACATATCGTACAATATGCTGTACTTTTTATTAGCGAATGACACATTTAAATTATCGTATGGAAAAAATTGTGAATTTAAATAAACTTTAATATTTTTCAAGTTGCAATGATCAAATTGGCCTGCATGTTTGGTGATGGTGTCTCGTCTGCCTGTTTGTAAACCAAATATAATATACCTGGCTCGTTCCACATAATTAGATGTTTTAACTGTCCAAGTGTGTCGATCCGTAGTTGGCAAGCTGGGATGTTCATGAAATTCCCAACTTCTAAAAGGAATTACAATATCACGATCAGCCTTTAACTTTCTTAATAGTAGCATTCTATGCTCGTCAGCTAATTTTACATGTGGAACTCTCCATACAATTTTGTCTAATGTTAATTTCCATTCTAAAGTTGCATCTGTTGTACCGTCTGGTGCTTTAATAATATCTTTATCAGTAGTGGCAAAGTAGGGCTGCTGGCTCAGGTCAATGACCCCTGAGGAATGCTGACGTCACCAAGGTCACTGACGTCACGAATGACGTCATCGGTTGACGTCATCGATGACGTCATATCTATGACGTCATAGGTATGACGTAATAGAAATGACGTCATGACGACGTCATTACCGCTGACGTCACCATAATGACGTCACTGACGTAATTAAGGTCAAGGTCACGCGGAAAGACAAAAAAATTTTTCTTTGCACTCTTGTGGTTCCTAGTATTCGGCTGTGGAGTGAAAATCCACGAGAAACCACAAAAGTGCAAAGAAAAATTTATTTTCCCAGCGACCAGTAAAACTGTAATAAAATCGGAACATCATGAGCATCTGTAGCTAATTGCGCATTTGATAATTTCATGTCTTTGCAATCCCAAACATTATTTTTTTGTTCAAGTAAAATAAACTTTTCATTTCCTTGTACAAACACATCACCCGACCGTGATACTACTTGATCCTGTTTTACAAATCCAGATGTTTCTTGCTTTAAAGTTTCCTTCATTTGACCCACTGTTGCACCATCTGATGGTGCCGAACCATCTTTAACATTCGCTAAACAATTACCTAGACAATCAATAACTCCTACATCACGTGTAATACAATGATCTTTTATATATTTTAAATTTACAGCATCATTTTCATTTTTCGGATAACCTATATCGTTAATAACAAATTTATAAAAAGAAAAACCATCTTTTGTCTTTTCAGGTATTAATGAATGTAAATAGCGTCTATTTACGCTGTCTTTTGCATCTTTAGGGTCATCTACGTTGGATATACGTTTATTTTCAGCAGTATACGTTTTTTCCATTGAATTTAACGTATTTTTTAATTCTGATGATAAATAACCTTTGTTTATTGCATCAGCGTTTTGATTTGGCTTACCAACATTGACAATTCTATGATTACCTGCGTCATATGTGTTTTTCTGTAGTCTTAATGTTGGTGATATCTTTTCTTTTAATACTTTTAAATTTATGGCATCGTTTTCATCTGTGGGATCTTTTATGTTTTTTAACCTTTTATTAGTTATATCATAATCCCCATCAGGTGTTTGTGGTAAACCAGCTCCTCTTTTTAAATTATTTGCGTAATATAACCCATCCGAGGAGTAACGTCCGAACTTGTCGACACTCATGGTGCAACTGAATAGTAATCTAGGGAGTAACGCATTTTTTATGAGATTACCCCACGGTTTCGGAGTTCATCCACTAAAGCCACCCATTCGTTTCCAATCCAGTATGACCCGCTTCTTTAGCTTCATGTATTAGTTTCATTCTATCCACCAATTTATTGATATTATTGTAATAAATCACATTTGTGTTATATAGTTTCTTCATTAAACCTGTACCTGTAACAGATTTGTTTCTTTTTCTTGGTTCTGGAGCACTTATATCCAAAGTGGATGACACAAACCTTCGTTTTACAGGTTTTCTTGGCATTATCGGCATTGGTTGTCTTCTCGTTGTTGGTATTAACTTGGATACAAATACTCTATATTTTAAAGACCTAGATCTAAAAACTGGTTGGTCAGCTAAATATTTTCTCCTGTATGCATTGGTGTGTTCCAAAATCTGTTTATATGCTTCCATGTCTTCTTCTTTAACTAACAATTCTAAAGGCTTTTTTTCAAATAATAATTCAAATAATCCTCTTGTGCCCTTATATCTTTGATTACCAACAATAATATTATCATCTTCATCAATGTTTACCGGGCTATTACCAACCATTAAACCTTCTTCTGTTAATCTTACTCCATAACTATGGTAGTTTTTATTAGGATTTATTCCAGCTAACATTTTTATCATGTATTTCCTTCCTAAAGGTCCTTTGTTATGAATGTTTTCACCCAACAAGCTTATGTTTGACGGACCTTCCCTTGCTTCTTCTTCTTTTTCCTCTTCACTAGCAGTTGATACATCTTCATGTCCTCTTTTAGCTTTTACTTCATATAATTCTCTTATACCACTATAGTCTGGTGATTCTAGCTCTCTTTCAGGTTCTCCGCCGGTAAAACCACTATATGTAGAGGATTCCAGGTCTTCATCACTAAAATCTTCTGATTTTACATTTTCTCTTTCAAACTTTGTAATAGGTGCAATTGCATCTCCTTCCAAAACGGGTTTAGCAAATTTTTTGTTTAATTGTTTCAAGGGTTCAGTAATAGGTTTAAAAGTAGATTCAAGAAATTTCTCCCTTTCGCTAATACCTAATTTTAATGCTCTGTTTTTATCTCGAATAGAATCACTAAGTGATTTTATTTCCTTTATTAACTTTTCTTGGTTAACCATGTTTGTAGCAAGACGTGTTGTACAACAATGAATGTTTTACATCATGATCAGTGTATTAGTATAAATTTATCAAATCCTATCCTGTATCGACCATTGTTTAGCGGTTGTTCCTTCATAATTGTTAAAAACCCATACTTTTCAGCCCAAGCCTTTCCACACAACTCTTTAAATCGTTCAAATGGCATATCCGCACTTACATGGTCATAATATATATGTTTTAGGTTGGTTTCATCCTGTTTAAATACAATTAACATGTTGGCATTGTCTCTAATGAGCTGTTTCGGTATTTTGCTGTAAGTTTGACCAATATAAATGCTATCTATGTTGTTATGTCGACCCATGGCGAAGTAATTCCTTATTGTATTTTGATTTTCACAAGATACATCGTCAAATATGAATACTGAGAATGGTTTAGCCTCTTGCGGTTGCATGACACTCTCGCTTGCGTTAAATCTAAAATATTTAACTTCAGGCACATTATTCAGTATTTTTTCCAATAACTGATATTTTGGTTGTTGTAGTGACTTTGAAAATACATATAAATTATTAAAACGTAAGCCTTTAGGGTTTGTAATCAGTAGTGGAGAAACGCGGGAGCTGGCTCAGTTCAAGGTCACCTGAGCGATGACGTCATCGAGGTCAATGACCCCACCGATGACGTCATCGATGACGTCATCGATGACGCAATCGATGACGTCATCACCAATTACGTCATTCTGTGACGTCACACCCATGACGTTGCAGAAATGACGTGGCGATGACGTCATCACCCCCTTACGTCACCATTATGACGTCATCGATGTCACAAAGGTCAAGGTCACGCTGAAACCTAAAATTTTTAGGCACTTTTGCTGTTTCTCGCACTACGCTCCGAGTTTTAGTCAGGTTTCAATGACCTTGACGACTTGGAGCGAAATTAGACGAGAAACAGCAAAAGTGCCAAGGAAACTCAAAGTTTGCAACGTGACTCTGCCTAAACCGTCATGTGACACCGCTCGAGTGACCTTGAACCGATACAACTCCCGCGTTTCATCATTACTGTAACCGCGATGCGCACCCTACGACAGACACCGAGCGACTGACTGTCCAGCCCCCGCGCACTCTAGGTATATAGGCTCGAGAGACTAAGACTCTAAACCGTCAGGAATGGGAGTAACTAACTGAACTTTGCAAGGAAAAGTCATTTCTTCCAATATTCTAAACAAATCTTCATCAGTAAAACTTACATTAGTCTGTTTGGTATAAAACTTAGGGTGTCCGCGCAACAGCTTACGCCATTTAGCTAAAGTCGAAACCCGCTTGACCTTGAGCGGTGGACACTGAGCAGCCAATAAAGACTTAACACGGCCAAGTTTCTTACCCAAAGTGTCTCGCGACATGGCTTCCCCTCACAAAAGTCCGCACAATACTGAGAGACTGTTGGTAGCGCATGAGCCAGGGCAAAAGTGGAGGGGGTAATAGCAGGAGTGGGGGAAGGTCACAGTGGTGGGGGAAGGTGAGGTTGTACACTGGAGTATCGCATCACTTCACCATGAGCTGTCCTACAGTCAACACACTGTACTCTCAGCCCGAGTTGGCACTAGAAGAAACCTTACTGTACAGCTTAGGTTGTGAGGGGCGAGGAAGTAAAGTCAAAGCGGAAGAACTCCAAGATAAAGAGTTGTGTAAAATAAACTAATTGTATCCCTGCAATCTCCAATAACCTAAAAGAAATCTCCAATAACTCTAAAGAAATACCGATATATAAAAGAATCTCATCCTTTGGCAAAATGAATTGGAAAAGATCACAGTAAAATTAATCTAACTTAAAATCTGGACTGAACACTCATGGCGATACTACGTGGTGTGAAAACGCCACCCTAAACATTACAAGTTAGGTTAGTGAGCACCTCTGGTACGATAACCGGCGTGCTAGAGTTAAAGTGTGATGACCTTGAGTCAAAACACTGAAATACTACAAGTCGATATTGTCCCAGAGTTAAAGTGTAGTGACCTATATTCAAGACTTGTAAAAATACTTACATATAGAGAGTTAGAAAACAGCGAGGTGCACCGCATGGAAGCTGGAGACATACTGGCGGAGCGGTGTTGTGCAGCCTAGGGACTCGGTTGTGGAGGGGGTATAGCTAACACTTAGAGTAGAAGTGTAGTGGGTGACCTTGACCCACTTGACCCCCCCCCCCCCGACAAAAAGTTTAGCGAGCCCCCCCCCCCCCCCCCGAGAACTTTTTTTTTCGGAAAAATTTTTGACCTTGACCACAAAGTTTTTTGCTCCGGACGAGAAGTGCCCCCCCCCCCACCCCCACCCCCACCCCCACCCCCACCCCCACCCCCACCCCCCACCCCCACCCCCACCCCCTCCCCCTCCCCCACCCCCCGAGAACTTTTTTTTTCGGAAAAATTTTTGACCTTGACCAAAAAGTTTTTTGCTCCAGACGAGAAGTGCCCCCCCCCACCCCCTCCCCCTCCCCCACCCCCCGAGAACTTTTTTTTCGGAAAAATTTTTGACCTTGACCAAAAAGTTTTTTGCTCCGGACGAGAAGTGCCCCCCCCCCACCCCCACCCCACCCCCACCCCCACCCCAACCCCCACCCCCACCCCCACCCCCTCCCCCTCCCCCACCCCCCGAGAACTTTTTTTTCGGAAAAATTTTTGACCTTGACCAAAAAGTTTTTTGCTCCGGACGAGAAGTGCCCCCCCCCTCCCACCCCCCACCCCCACCCCCACCCCCACCCCCACCCCCACCCCCACCCCCCGAGAACTTTTTTTTCGGAAAAATTTTTGACCTTGACCAAAAAGTTTTTTGCTCCGGACGAGAAGTGCCCCCCCCCCACCCCCACCCCCACCCCCACCCCCTCCCCCTCCCCCCCCCCCCCCGAGAACTTTTTTTTCGGAAAAATTTTTGACCTTGACCAAAAAGTTTTTTTGCTCCGGACGAGAAGTGCCCCCCCCCACCCCCACCCCCACCCCCACCCCCAGCCCCACCCCCACCCCCACCCCCACCCCCACCCCCACCCCCACCCCCACCCCCACCCCCACCCCCACCCCTGATATCCTGGGCGTGGCAGCCCCGGTGGGGATATAAGGGGGTCCGGCCAGAGCCGGCTCGCAGTCCGCTCCCGCGCATTGAACGTGAACGATCGGGACGGACCGCCATAGGCATCACTAAACATTGAATGGCGCCTTCAGTGTTTAGCGAAGTCTACTCTAACTTTAAGACTTGTATTAGTTGTAAGATATTGCGCTTGCGTTTGGGTATTGCGAATTGTTTTATATGAGAGTGTTTTACTTGTACCCTATGTCTCCTGTGTCTTTTATCCTTTGTGTCTTGTTTGTTATATGTGTTTAATGTGTATGTGCTTGTTCCAGCATTGACTACGTTGAGCTCAATTGTGTGTTGTAAGTGTGTTATATGTTTCTAAAGTGTATACGCTTGTTTTAGCAATCCCCCCTTGAGCTTTTTCAATGCTCAAAGTAAATTGTAAAGTCAGGGAACGGGAGTAGGCCCCCGTGTAAAGCCACTTTTAATAATTGGTAGGCTCCTTGCCAGGCATGCAAAAGGTTGCGGATGGCATTTGGGGAGCATGTCCGTTTGTAAGCTGGCAAGCAAAAGGTTGTGGCGGCCTCTGCACTCGGACCGAGGACGTAAGCCATTAGGGTGTCCTCAGTATGTTTCCCTTCTGGAAACTCAAAATTATGTAAATGAATCTTTGTTAGATATTTGTGTTTTTAGTCCCCAAGGCCCCCGAACATTCGTGGTTCGCCATGGATGTACGGGGGCCGAAATTTTTTAATGTCCGTGTGGCCTTGACCCACAAAGACTTGTAAAAATTCAATGCATTGTAAATTAAAAAATATTAAAGATAGGTTACGGGAGTAGGCCCCCGTGTAAAGCCTATTTTAATTATCGAAAGGCTCCTGCCAGGCATGCAAAAGGTTGCGGATGGCATTTGGGAGCATGTCCGTTTGTACGCTGGCATGCAAAAGGTTGCGGCGGCCTCTGCACTCGGACGAGGAGTAAGCCACTAGGGTGTCCTCAGTTTGTTTCCTTCTGGAAACACAAAATTATGTAAATGAATCTTTGTTAGCTACTGAAAAGACAATGCAGTAAATGTTTACAAGTCTTGCGTGGCGAAGGGTACACGACATTGGATGTTGCCTTGTTGTCATAGTTGGGTCTCTTCGGAGGCTACAGCGATGACAACCCAAGTGCCCCAGGTGGGGCTTAATTTTTTTAAAGTTTTTTCGTGACCTTGACCTAAATACAGTAATGACCCCCCCCCCCCGAACTTTTTTTTGAGAAAAAAATTTTGACCTTGACCAAAGAGTTTTTTGCTCCGGACGAGAAGTGCCCAAACAAAAAATTTGTACAAAGTAGTGGATTTAGAGCAAAGATCATTGATTTATCAAACCTGTTGAAGAATAAATTGAAAATGGGTGTTTAAAAGCCAAATCTACTACATGATTGATAAACTGGATGTATATGACGTCACCTTCCCCCACCCTTCAACCTCGGGTATAAAGGGACCCGGTTGAGCGCGCTGCTCATTATTGCGTGGACATTCACCGAGTGCACACTCAAAGCCAAACTGTAAAAAAATGGCTCTTTGCGATATTTGTGGTGAGTTTTTCCAAGATGAAGATATCTTTGTTTTACACCGAGAATTGCATCATGAAGAGAACAGAAAAGAAGAGATTGTTGTAAGTGAAGAAGACTTGGATGCGTTTGATCGGTTATTGGAAAACTACCAGAAGCAGATGGACGACTGTGATAGCTATCTACAGTTACACCGAGAATTGCATCGTGAAGAGGACAGAAAAGAAGAGATTGTAGTAAGTGAAGAAGACTTGGATGCGATTGATCGGTTTTTGGAAAAACCCCAGAAGCAGAAGGAGGACTGGGCTAGCTATTTACAGTTAATGCAAAGAAGAAGACCAAGTGTTATTCAATTTGCCGGAGCTGGACCATCTACAGCTGGAGGATTTATTCAAGAGGAAATGAAAGAAAAAGTGGAAGATTTAAAACAACTGCGTACCCAAGAAGTGGATATGGAAGAAGAGGATACAGAAGAAGTGGAAGATGTAAAACAACTGCGTACCCAAGAAGAGGATATGGAAGAAGAGGATACAGAAGAAGTGGAAGATATAAGACAACTGCGCACCACAGCCTTGCCAGGACCAGTTGTAACTCATTTCAAAATTAATAACTTGCAATTAGAATTGGAAAATTTTCTAACTCAAGCTAAAAAACTAGTTGTAAAAACATTGACGGAAGAATTGACAAGATTGAACTTTATTAAATTTGGATTGGTGTTGGAGGCTATGTTTACTAATAGCGATGGTGAAAACTCACCGAGAGCATTCATTGCTAAAAACCGAACCCTTACAACCACATCTGATATCAGCGAAATTTTAGAAGAATGTTTGAATGAACTGTTAATGAAACTCCAAGAACATGAAGGAAGAGGATCTGGCTGGACGTTATCATCGATTGAAGGTATGGATGTGAGGATTCACAAGCATGGATATGGTATAAGAGGTAGCAGCTTTATCCCTCTACCAAAGGTTATCCGAGATACTAAATCATGTATCAATGTGAAAAATGAGGACAATGAATGTTTCCGGTATGCAATGTTAGCAAAATACGTGGGACATAATGCTATTAGACCTAGCATAGCATACGAAGCTGTTCAACACCGCTATAACTTTCGAGGAATGTCGTATCCTGTGAGTCTTGATCAAATTACTAAATTTGAGAAACAAAATCCAGGTGTTTCTGTTAACGTGTTCGGTTTAGATGATTCAAACAATGTGTATCCACTACGAGTAGGAAAAGTAGAGCAAAGTAACCATACTGATTTATTATTGATAACCAAAGGTGAGATTTCACATTATGTTTATATTAAAAACTTTGAATCTTTGGTTGTACGACAAGTGTCAAAACAAAATCGTAAGATAACAATATGCAAGAGATGCTTTTGTTTTACATGCAAGGAATTCAGACGTGGAGGATCGGAGTGGTTGATGGAGCACCAAAGACTTTGTAATGACAACTATGAAGTGAAGATTAGTCTGCCACCGCCATCTCGAGCGTTCATCCAATTCAACAAAACAGTTCACCAATATCGGATTCCAGTAGCCGTCTACGCAGATTTCGAATCCACGTTAGTACCACAGGAGCTTCCGAATGGTGAGGTGACTAGAAGAACCAAATATCAATTGCATCAACCTAACAGTTTTTGCTTATTGGTGAAATCCACTTTGCCTGAAGAACAGTTACAACACTATGGGTTAACATCCACTCCAATACTCTACCGTGGGGAAAAAGCCGCTAAGTATTTTGTAGACCAGTTGTATGATATTGCTGAAAAGGTGCAACGCTTATTCGGTAATGTTTTACCCATGGAACCTTTGAACCAAAATCAACAAGAAGAATACAATTCAGCATCAAGATGTTATTTATGCAAAAAGAGTTTCAGTGAAGAAAATCCAAAAGTAAGAGATCACGATCACCTGACAGGGTTATACAGAGGAGCTGCTTGTAATTCATGCAATATAAATTACAAACTACCAAACTTTATCCCTGTCGTGTTACACAATCTTAGCGGCTATGACTCCCACTTCATTATCCCAGAGTTAGGACGGGATGATGGAAAAATTGAAGTATTAGCTGAAACATTGGAGAAGTACATCAGTTTCTCAAAAACAGTAGGTAAAATTAAACTTCGCTTCGTAGACTCTTATAGATTTATGTCATCTAGTTTGAGCAAATTGTCTGAAAACCTAAGAAGAGAAGACTTAAAAGAAACCAGCAAAATTGTACCTGAAGATAAATTGGACTTAGTAATGCGTAAAGGAGTGTTCCCCTATGATTACATAACTTCTGCAGAAAAATTTGAAGAAACCAGTCTGCCACCGATTGAAGCCTTCAATAGCAAGTTAAATGAAAGTGCAATCACTGTTGAAGACTACAATCATGCTTGTAATGTTTGGAACCAACTAAACATTCAAACCTTAGGGGAATATTCTGACTTTTACATAAAATTGGACGTAACTCTGCTGTGCGATGTGATGGAAGAATTTCGAAACACCTGCTTCTCCGCCTATGGACTGGACCCTCTGCACTCGTACACATCTCCAGGATTAGCATGGCAAGCTATGCTAAAGTCAACCAACTGTCGATTGGAACTTCTAACAGATATCGATATGGTCCTCATGATCGAATCAGGTGTACGAGGTGGTTTGACTCAAGCTGTGACAAGACATGTTAAGGCCAACAACAAGTATATCCCCAACTTCGACGAGCAACAACCATCACTCTACCTTGGATATTTTGATGCGAACAACCTCTATGGTTGGGCGATGTCAAATCCACTTCCCTACGCAGACTTCAAGTGGATTGACCCGACCACCATCGGTGACATATCACGGATTCCAAAAGATGGCCAAACAGGCTATATTTTGGACTGTGATTTTGAATATCCAGAACACCTTCCCGACCATCATTACGACCTGCCTCTCCTAGCCAAGACTGAAGTTTCACCGACAGGAAGATGGCCCAAGCTGATGATGACCTTGGAGAATAAGAGTCGATATGTGGCACACTACTGGGTAGTTCAACAAGCACTTGAATTGGGCCTACGTATAGTGAAAATTCACAGAGCAATTGAATTCACCCAGTCTTGTTGGTTGAAACCATATATCGATTCCAACACTACAAGAAGAGCTGCAGCGACAACAGCATTTGAAAAGGACTTCTACAAATTAATGAACAACGCCATCTTTGGGAAGACATTGGAGAACAAGAGAAAACACAAAATTGTAAAATTAGTAAGTGATCCTAGGAAATTGGAAAAATTAGTGCAAAAACCAAATTTCGGAACATCAATGATTATAAACGAAAATCTAGTTGCTGTCAGTATGAATAAAACAACAATAGTGATGGATCGTCCGTTATACATTGGAATGTCGATTTTGGATATAAGTAAAACTCTGATGTATGATTTCCATTACAACAAAATGGTTAAACACTACGGAAGAGACAACATTGGAGTTGCATACATGGATACCGACGCGTTCATCTACTGGATAAAGACTTTGGACATGTATGAAGATCTAAGGAGTTTCCCATACAAAGACGACTTTGACTTCTCTGACTATCCAAAGAACCATCCAAATTATAATGAAAAGAATAAAAAAGTAATTGGAAAATTTAAAGATGAAGCAAATGGAATGCCTTTGGAGGAAATAGTTGCGCTGATGTCCAAATTATATTCATTCAAGATGTATATGGAAAATGACATACCGACAGTGAAGAAAGCTAAAGGAGTCAAAACATCATACTTGAAGAAACATGTGACATTTGACCACTACAAGACCTGCTTTTTTGAAGATTCTACAATGTCTGCAACGTTCAACACTATTAGAAGCTTTAAACATGAGGTCTACAGTGTCACTGAAGTTAAAAGGGCACTATCAGCTCAAGATGATAAAAGGCATATTATGCCGGATAAAATCCATACTCTTCCTTTCGGCCACTACTCTCTAAACCCTATCAACTAGTAACCTATTCTTCGTCCTTATACAACTTCGACCTTATTCCTTTCTCCTTCCGTAAAAAAAAAATGGGGAACACGGCAAGTCCAACGCCGTGTTCCCCATTTTTTTACACAAGTTTGGATGACCTTGACCTATATAAATCATTTGAATATTTAAGACAACATTCATTGTGATTATACATGTGATACATGAAACATTCAAACCTGCAATATGAAGAACTTGAAGCAAGAAATTGTCAACGAGCTTCATAAACCTGCAAGAAGAAAGTTTCCGCGAAGAAATACAGTGATAAAAGGAATAAATGATTTATATCAAGCGGATTTAATCGAAATGATTCCTTACAGTAAACAAAATAGAGGATTTAAATACATATTGACTATTATTAATTGTTTTTCAAAAATGGCAGATGCTTTACCACTAAAAGATAAAAGTGGCAAAAGTGTTACAAAAGCAATGGAAACAGCTATACAAAGAGACAAACATACTATAAAACATTTACAAACTGATGATGGAAAAGAATATTTTAATAAGGAATTTGCAAATTTAATGAAAAAACATAACATTAACCATTACTCAACTAATTCAGAGGTAAAAGCATCAATAATTGAAAGATTTAACAGAACTTTAAAAGGTGCCATGTATAAGATGTTTTCCAACAGAGGATCACACGTATGGATTGATATGTTACCAAAACTTATAAGCGATTACAATAACAAGTTTCATAGAACTATCGGTATGAAACCAAGCCAAGTGACTAATAAAAATGAAAAACTTGTATTAAAACGTATAAAAATGAATACTAAACCAAAAGTTGAAAAGCTAAAGCCTAAAAGGTTTAATGTTGGCGATAAAGTGCGAATAAGCAAATACAAAGGTGTATTCAGTAAAAGATATCTTCCGAACTGGACAAATGAGGTATTTACCGTATTTAAGGTGCAACCTACAGTACCAGAAACTTACATTTTAAAAGATAATAAAGGACAATTGCTTGAAGGAGGGTTTTATGGACATGAAATGTTAAAATCAACAGTAGGTGATGTATATTTAGTTGAAAAGGTGTTGCAACGAAAAAAGGATAAGGTTAAAGTACGATGGTTAGGATTTAATAAAACGGAAGATTCTTGGATACCTAAAAAGGATCTAATATAATGATAGAGCATCATTTTGGGTTGAACCATTACAAAGGATGGAGATAATACCGCAAAAAGACAATTTTACTATTAATAATATAGATGAACTCACAGTGGATGGTTCTCAATTCAATACTGGGAAACACGGTGTTTTGTTACCAAACACGGTGCGTTGTCTGGTTACCGGTCCTTCCAATTGTGGAAAAACAAATGTAGTATTCAATTTGATTACAAACCCTAAAGGATTACGTTTTAATAATTTATATGTATTTTCAAAGTCACTACAACAACCAAAATATCAGTTATTGGAACAAATACTCAATAATGTGCCTGAAGTTAAATATTTTAAATTCAACGCGAGCGAGAGTGTCATGCAACCGCAAGAGGCTAAACCATTCTCAGTATTCATATTTGACGACGTATCTTGTGAAAATCAAAATACAATAAGAAATTACTTCGCCATGGGTCGACATAACAACATAGATAGCATTTATATTGGTCAAACTTACAGCAAAATACCGAAACAGCTCATTAGAGACAATGCAAACATGTTAATTGTATTTAAACAGGATGAAACCAACCTAAAACACATATATTATGACCATGTAAGTGCGGATATGCCATTTGAACGATTTAAAGAGTTGTGTGGAAAGGCTTGGGCTGAAAAATATGGGTTTTTAACAATTATGAAGGAACAACCGCTAAACAATGGTCGATACAGGATAGGATTTGATAAATTCATACTAATACACTGATCATGATGTAAAACATTCATTGTTGTACAACACGTCTTGCTACAAACATGGTTAACCAAGAAAAGTTAATAAAGGAAATAAAATCACTTAGTGATTCTATTCGAGATAAAAACAGAGCATTAAAATTAGGTATTAGCGAAAGGGAGAAATTTCTTGAATCTACTTTTAAACCTATTACTGAACCCTTGAAACAATTAAACAAAAAATTTGCTAAACCCGTTTTGGAAGGAGATGCAATTGCACCTATTACAAAGTTTGAAAGAGAAAATGTAAAATCAGAAGATTTTAGTGACGAAGACCCGGAATCCTCTACATATAGTGGTTTTACCGGCGGAGAACCCGAAAGAGAGCTAGAATCACCAGACTATAGTGGTATAAGAGAATTATATGAAGTAAAAGCTAAAAGAGGACATGAAGATGTATCAACTGCTAGTGAAGAGGAAAAAGAAGAAGAAGCAAGGGAAGGTCCGTCAAACATAAGCTTGTTGGGTGAAAACATTCATAACAAAGGACCTTTAGGAAGGAAATACATGGTAAAAATGTTACTCGGAACAATTCCTAATAAGAATTACCATAGTTATGGAGCGAGATTAACAAAAGATGGTTTAATGATAGGTAATAGCCCGTTAAACGTTGACGAACATGATAATATTGTCATTGGTGATCAAAGGTATAAGGGCACAAAAGGATTATTTGAATTATTATTTGAAAATAAGCCTTCAGTATCGTTAGTGAAAGAAAAAGACATGGAAGCATATAAAAATATTTTGGAACAGACAAATGCATATAGGAGAAAGTATTTACCTGACCAGCCTCCTTTTAGATCTAAGTCTTTAAAATATAAAGAATTTGTATCCAAGTTAATACCAACTAAAAGACAAACAATGCCGTTAACACAAAGAAAACCTGTAAAACGAAGATTTATGGCATCCACTTTGGATGTAAGTGCTCAGGAACGAAGAAAAAGAAGTAAGTCCGTTACGGGTACAGGTTTAATGAAGAAACTATATAACACAAATGTGATTTATTACAATAATATCAATAAATTGGTGGATAGAATGAAACTAATACATGAAGCTAAAGAAGCGGGTCATACTGGATTGGAAAACGAATGGGTGGCTTTAGTGGATGAACTCCGAAACCGTGGGGTAATCTCATAAAAATGCGTTACTCCCTAGATTACTATTCAGTTGCATCATGAGTGTCGACAAGTTCGGACGTTACTCCTCGGATGGGTTATATTACGCAAATAATTTAAAAAGAGGTGCTGGTTTACCACAAACACCTGATGGAGATTATGATATAACTAATAAAAGGTTAAAAAACATAAAAGATCCCACAGATGAAAACGATGCAATAAATTTAAAAGTATTAAAAGAAAATATATCACCAACATTAAGACTACAGAAAAACACATATGACGCAGGTAATCATAGAATTGTCAATGTTGGTAAGCCAAATCAAAACGCTGATGCAATAAACAAAGGTTATTTATCATCAGAATTAAAAAATACGTTAAAATTCAATGGAAAAACGTATACTGCTGAAAATAAACGTATATCCAACGTAGATGATCCTAAAGATGCAAAAGACAGCGTAAATAGACGCTATTTACATTCATTAATACCTGAAAAGACAAAAGATGGTTTTTCTTTTTATAAATTTGTTATTAACGATATAGGTTATCCGAAAAATGAAAATGATGCTGTAAATTTAAAATATATAAAAGATCATTGTATTACACGTGATGTAGGAGTTATTGATTGTCTAGGTAATTGTTTAGCGAATGTTAAAGATGGTTCGGCACCATCAGATGGTGCAACAGTGGGTCAAATGATGGAAACCTTAAAACAAGAAACAACCTCTTTTGTAAAACAAGATCAAGTAGTATCAAAGCAAGGGGATGAATTTGTTCAAGGTAATGAAAAATTTAATTTATTAACATACAAAAATAATGCTTGGGATTGCATGGGTAAAGGGTTATCAAATATGAGATTGGGTTATACTGCTCAAGATGCAGCTGCTTTATCACAAACCGTACATCTAGATCCAGATCATTCTTTTAGATTTTTTACATGTAAAAATAAAGTAATAAAAGACTTGCATAATGGAAGAGATCCAAATGATGCTGCAACTGTAGGACAAACATTACAATATGACAGTGCAAATAAAGAGTTTATTTATAATAAGCAAAGATTTAAATTAATGGATGTAAATGATTATCAAAATATATTAATTGCAGATCCAAATTCATTTAGCGGATTTAGAAAATTGTCTGGTGAACAATTTATTCATAAAAATCATGTGTTTCGAAATGAATCAGACGGAGCATTAGTTAGTGGAAATTTTAAATATTTTAAATGTCCCGGGAGCGATGAAAATGTAACTGATAAAGACTAAGAATTTGTATAAAAAACTGATACGGGTTAGAAATCGAGACTAATATTATAAAAATGGGTTACACTGTAGAATGTTATTCAGTTGCACCATGAGTGTTGACAAGTTCGGACGATATTCCTCGGATGGATCATATTACTTTAATACTTTAAAAAGAGGTGCTGGCTTACCACAAACACCTGATGGAGATTATGATATTAGTAATAAACGGTTAAAAAACATTAATGATCCCACAGATGAAAATGATGCAATAAATTTAAAAGTATTAAAAAAAGAGATATTACCAACACTGAAACTAGACAAAAACACATATAACGCGGGTAATCATAGAATTTCCAACGTTGGTAAGCCAAATCAAAACGCTGATGCAATAAACAGAGGTTATTTATCATCGGAATTGAAAAATACGTTAAAATTCGATGGAAAAACGTATAATGCTGAAAATCGACGTATATCTAACGTAGCAGACCCTGTAGATGAAAAAGACAGCATAAATAGACGCTATTTACATTCTATAATACCTGAAAAGACAAAAGATGGGTTTTCTTTTTATAAATTTGTTATTAACGATATAGGTTATCCAAAGAATGAAAATGATGCTGTAAATTTAAAATACATCAAAGATCATTGTATTACACGTGATGTAGGAATTATTGATTGCTTTGGTAATTGTTTAGCGAATGTAAAAGATGGTTCTGCACCATCAGATGGTGCAACGGTGGGGCAAATAAAGGAAACTATAAAACAAGAAACATCTGGTTTTGTGAAACAAGACCAAGTAGTAACACGACAAGGAGATGTATTTGTACAGGGAAATAAAAAGTTTACTTTACTTGAAGAAAACAATAGTGTTTGGGATGGTAAAGGAAAGTCATTGACAAATTTAGGTATTGGTGAAAAGCCTGGTGATGCTGTTACTTATGAACAGATAATACAATTAGAGCCAACTGGAAAACAATGGTGGAATTGTGATAACAAACGATTAACAAATGTTGCAGACCCTGATTATGCTGATAACGCTGTAACTGTTAATTTTCTTGTTAAAGTAATAGGTAATTTATTATTTGATATGCATAATTATATTGCAGCCGGACAACATAAACCTATTGATGAAAAAATGAGAAGTGCATGGATTAAACAAGAAATTCTTTATAAATACTTTTTTAATCATAATACACAAAAGTTTAGATCAACAGATTGGGGTACTTTTGATATTTAATTAAATAACACCATAAATTACATCATTTATGTGCAACCTGTCATAGAGGTAACACATAGGTTACGCTTTTCGAATATAAAAGACAATCATGGCGTTTCATTACACCAGTCCATATCGAGACACTATACGGAAAGGAGGCGGTATCACGTCCACAGCGGTTTCTCTGTTAAGTAAAGCTTTAAATCGTATTCCAGTAGGATCTGTCGTAAATAGAGCAATAGACGCTTTACCATACGAATTTCACATACCGGGAGGTTATCAGTATTGCGGACCAGGAACTAAATTGAAAAAACGACTGGAAAGAGGCGATCCAGGCATAAATAAGTTAGATCAGGCTTGTAAAGAACACGATATCGCATATTCCACGTTTACCGATTCAAAGAATAGGTCAATAGCTGATAAAAAGCTAGCGAATATAGCTTGGCAACGAGTAAAGTCTAGTGACGCTAGTATTGCAGAAAAAGCAGCAGCTTTAGCGGTAACAGCAGGTATGAAGGCTAAAACAGCGGTAGGAGGTGGAAAAAGGAGGGGTAGGAATAAAAAAGGATCAACCATGAAGAAACATGGTGGTAATATTAGACTAAAAAGACGTTCTCCGAGGAAAAATAACAAAAAACCGATAATATGGTCAATGGTAAAAAACGGGGCTGGTCTATACCTAAGACCGTATCGTGCATATTAAATAAAAGAAATCAATTGGTTATACCACATAAAGCGTTGACTAATGTTGAATTATTTAAATATATTTCCTGTTTAAAAATACCATTTTTCCGCGGAGTATTTATGAAAGACAATTTACCAAAGAAAATATGGAAAAATGAGACTGGAATCGTAAATTTGGATAATACTGAAGGGTCCGGCACCCATTGGGTGTGTTATAAGAAACTAAATAGTAATGTATATTATTTTGATAGTTTTGGAAATTTGCCACCACCTAAAGAACTTGAACATTACTTTAAATCTGCTAAAAACATATATTACAACTATAAAAGAGAACAACCTGATAATACTTCAATATGCGGTCATTTATGTTTGGAATTCCTAGCTAAAAGTATCAGTCACTATTGAGATGTCTTCCTATACGGTATCATTAACAGGAAAATCGTCCACTTTACGAAGTATCCTTTTTCCAGCGTTACGCTTGCAAAAAGGAAGATTTTGGGAGGCAGCACTGTTGGATTTTACAACTTACAACTCTATTCCCAATGTTACGGAAGGTAAAAATAACTTATTGCATTATTATAAAGGAAAAGATGCCAGTGGGAAGTTTACAGACTTGGAAGTTTGCACTCTACCCACAGGTTCTTATGAAATTGATCATATTAATGAATTTTTGCAAAATAAAATGGGAAAAGACAATATAACGCTAAAAGGTAATAACAATACAATGAAAGCTGAGCTTACTTCAAAATATTATATAGATTTCAGTAAGTCAGACTCAATTGGTGATTTATTAGGATTTCCCAAAGATGGAGCAATTTTAGAACCAAATAAAACACATTCTGGTAAACAAACTGTAACAATATTAAAAGTCAATAGTATAGACATAACTTGTAACATTATACAAGGAGCTTACAGAGATGGAGCAAATACTCATATAATACATACTTTTTACCCCAGTGTGCCACCTGGATTTAAAATTGTTGAAAAGCCACAAAACCTGGTATATCTACCGTTGAACACCACTTTCATTTCAGACATCGTGTTGAACGTATTGGATCAAGACGGTAACTTGATAGATTTCCGAGAAGAGCCTATTACGGTTAGATTACATTTAAAATCGACACTTTAATACAAAATCATGGGTTTAATATTTAAAAGCGAACAACCTACGGGAAACCGCATTAGTAGCTCTTCAGCTGTGGAGGAGTTAACACGCGAGAACATTCGTTTCTTAAAGAGAATTGGATTACAATTAACCGATTATGGATATACTGGATATAGCGCAGGGTCCAACATTCGACGAAACCCTATGGGAAAAAGAATATCACACCCACAACCCTTACACTTCATCAAAATTAAACAATAACGATGAAATTCGTATTCCCATACAAAATCAAGACATTTACACACTACCATGTGAAAGTTACTTGTATATTGAAGGAAAAGTTACTAAAAAGGACGGTACTACTACTGGTACAACAGTTCCATTTATAAATAATCCCATGGCTTTCCTGTTTGATGAAATTAGATATGAAATATCAGGTGTAACAGTTGATTCTACTAAAAAAGTAGGTATTGCAACAACTTTAAAGGGATTAACATCTATATCACCTAATGAAACCAATTTAATACAACCTGCAGGATGGGTTTTACCTGCAAAAGACACAATCACTCCAGATACAAATGGAAATTTTGATTTTCATATTCCGTTACGTTTGTTGCTTGGTTTTGCTGAAGATTATAGGAAAATAATATTAAACGTTAAACAAGAATTAGTTTTGTTGAGATCTTCAAACGATAAAGATATTATTAAAGCTCCAGACGGTACAACAGATGCAACTTTAGAATGGAAATTAACATTAGACAAAATTGTATGGAGAGTTCCACATGTAAAATTAGCTGACGAGCATAGAATGCTACTATTAAGAAAGTTAAAGGCTGATCGTGATATTGTAATTCCTTTTAGAAGTTGGGAATTTCATGAACATCCCAGCTTGCCAACTACGGATCGACACACTTGGACAGTTAAAACATCTAATTATGTGGAACGAGCCAGGTATATTATATTTGGTTTACAAACAGGCAGAAGAGACACCATCACCAAACATGCAGGCCAATTTGATCATTGCAACTTGAAAAATATTAAAGTTTATTTAAATTCACAATTTTTTCCATACGATAATTTAAATGTGTCATTCGCTAATAAAAAGTACAGCATATTGTACGATATGTATGCAAGATTCCAAAGTTCATATTATGGTAAAACGAATGCACCTTTACTATCACCAGAAAAATACTTAGATGGTTACCCTATAGTTGTAATCGATTGTTCTAAACAAAATGAATCGGTAAAATCATCAAGTGTAGATATAAAAATAGAAATGGAATTCAACGCGCCTATATCAGCTAATACAACTGCATACTGTTTAATTCTACATGATAAAATCGTAACATACACACCTTTAACTGGAATTGTTAAAAATGTATTGTAAAAGACCGGTTTTCCTACATTCCAATGCATTCCGCGAGTATAAAAGCAGAGCGTTCAGCTCGCTCCTCATCAGTTTGTTGCCTGTTGTTGTATGGGTAGCATCTTATTCAATATGGCTTCTCCTAGTGGTACACAAGAAAATGTAGTAGATATTGAGAAGGAGATATCCGACTTTTTAGATCTTCAAGGTCAACCGGAGGGAGATGAACACAACGCTTGCGGACAACTCCACGCCAGTAATAATATTGAGGAAAAAGGTAAAAGAAGAAAGAACGCACACAAGAGGAAAAGGGATATTGAAGATAATATTTCTCCTAACATATTAAGTGAGGTATTCTTGCGAATATTTTACCCAATCTCTTCCAGTTTGGACAAAAGTGTTTTAATCGGTGTTATGAAATCTACAGATTATTCCCCTACTGTAATTTTAACTCATGGACCCAAAATGATTTTGTTTACGGACACTGCTTGGGAATCGTTTATGAAACACTTGCATCTGCTAGAATGCTATTTAAGTAGTAACATGTTTGGAAGAAAGACAAGAGTAGGCCTTTTGGATTCAAATGTGGAAATCGATATTGTTAAACATCGTGGTGATCATCAGTTGCGGTTTAGAGACACAACAAGACATGATAACAAGATTCAACTTCATCGAGAAGAGTTTTTTATTCTAACTTGTGCAACTGAACCAATAACGAGGTACTTGAGACAACTGGTGTTTTCAAGTTCAATTATTAAAGATTATCTGGAAGACACTTTGGACAAACAACCGGACGCACCTATATTGTACGGACCTGTAGATACTTCTATATTCAATAGGGTTCCTCATGAAGTACAAATGTGGAGACAATTGGAAAAGTACGCTCAACTACATAAGAAATCAGTAAAACGTGAAAAAGAGGAAGAAGAAGGAGGAGAAGAATCAAGTGTTAGTGATGAAAATGAAAACAAGGAAAATGTAAAGATGGAAACCTAAATGACAATTAACTACACAGCAATGGTTAATTTTTAAAACAATGTCAAACACTTTGTGGGGTTAGGCCTACCGGGGACGGTGCCCACGTTAAATATACACCAACGCGCCAACAACTGTACGGCCGGGTATAAAAGTCGTACCTACCGTGGTGTGGAAATCAGTTGACCTTCGGACTTCGTCATGAGCAGACGAGTGATCTTCGCAATGGACAAGGAAGAAGAACAAGTAAAGTCCAAACCTGGTATAATTGAGTTCCAAGCGTTTCGGGGTAATGATGATAGATTTATCATAAAAGAACTTGTGTTTTTCGACATCAATACAAGTGTTCCTTATTCGTTTTTATTTAAACCACCATGTTCTTATTCATCTTTAACCAGTAAAGCCGCTACTACCAACAGATGGATTTCAAAACACTTCCATCATATCGATTGGTATGATGGTTTTACAAGTTACACGGACTTGTATCACATTATGCATCACTTTTCAGACAAGTTTACCAATATTTACACAAAGGGGCTGGAAAAGAAAAGATGGATCGAAGGATTTACTCATGTTCCGGTTAATGATGTGGATTTGGATAAAAACTACAAGTATACGATGGAAAATGTTTGTATTTGTACTAAAAGTCCAGAACATGAAAAAGATAGACATTGCGCTTTAAAAAACGCCTATAAACTCGCATCTTACCTTCAAAGTGGGGAAATGGGGAGTGGTGGGGGTAACGGGGGTTATATAAGTGAGGAGCAGACCGGGACCTGGCATGAGTATTACTCGAGATTCCGAGACGACAACATCTCCCAGCAAGAAGACGAAGAAGACGATCTATAACTTGACCATGGCATCTCACCAGTTCCTGCAAACTTTGGTTGAGCAGTTCAATGCTCACTCCAAATCTACCATACTACCCGTCAAGAAGTGTTCCGAACTTAAAGACGAGAAGCACTACATTATCCACGCCATGAAGAAGATGGAGACTACAGTTGGAGAGGCCATCTGCTGCAGTCTTAGCGAGGCACCATTCACTCCGGGGGATGAGCCCAAGTTCCAAGTCTACCTGCCGAAACGGTTCGTCCATCTCCTCCAGAACGAGGATCTGCGCTCCATCCAACCCGGCTGTCTCTACCTGGTTTCCCACGGTTGCACGGGTAGCAATTCCACCGAGTTGACCATCCACATCGCCGACAAGCAGCAGTGTTAGATTTAAGTTTTACTGTTGTACATATGTTATTGTAATGTTTTATAAATAAATAAACCATAAAAGACAAAAAAGAATACAAAAAGACGAAAAATGCAACATATCAATATGTGAAGTTTGTCACATATTGATATGTTGCATTTTTTTTTAAACTTCGCGGGTGACCTTGACCTTTGACCTTTGCATTTCACAGTTACCCCCACCACCACGCTACAAGTCAAACCTGCTTGAATGCAAAACACCCCCACCACTTTTTCATATACCTCCAAGTGCTGTGCCGCGTCTTCATTTCAACTCCAGCAGCCAACCGAACAACATCAGTATGTCTCTGAACGTAAGCTGTGCCAGCTATGAGGAGGTGACGATCAAAACGCAACAGGAGCTGAACGACTTGTACAAGGAGTTGCAGCTGATGGTGGCAAGAGGCTACCGTATAAACGTGCAAGTCTACGCTTGCAATATACGGAATCTTCGGCAGCCGAAGGAAGAGCCTGGACATTCCTCTTCAACGACAGCTTCCTCACCGGCGTCGATGAAGACCGAACCAGACAACTTGGATTACTTCAGCTGACTAGCGGTTGTCTTCCTTGTCCTTACAATTGTAGAATATGTTTATTTCTTTATTATATTAAAGAAGTAAAAAGAGCAAAGCCACCTATCTTGTTACTGACATATATGCTCAGTAACAAGATAGGGTTTTTTTTAAAACACAATTTGAATGACCTTGAAACTTCCCCCTCCACTGATTCGCTACCCCCACCACTTCACTGTTGATATACATGAGACAACATAATTAGATACCTCATTCCTTCTTCAACGGCCAAACCTACAACATCAACAATGGCTAACCTACCAACAGATGAAAGATGTTCTCACGCATGCTGTGACTTCGTACACGAGTTAGAGAAGAGGATGCAAGAGAGGGCGATAAGAAGAAAGCAGATCCACTCAGAAAATATCATGATAGTAAACGGCTATCTTTTGTTGTTCGGCCTTATCATGGTTGTACTGTTCATACTGTACGGCATAGTTACATGCGTCGGCAAGGTTGCAGAAGAAAACGCTCGCCACCATCAGTTGGAAGATTTCAATGTTACTTTCTAGGTTTTCCTTTTTTAAAACTCCATTTGGATGACCTTGAACTTTCCCCCTCCACTCCTTCCTTTTTTAAAACCCAATTTAAATGATCTTGAAATTTCCCCCTCTACTTTTCAATAATGTTACAACTGACTGCAGCTCACCTCATTCCTTGCTTGGCTGCCATGGCGGAAGGAACTCTTTCTCAAGTTGACTCCACTACGGACGAAGCATTTCCCTTGCGGTGGACTGTTCATTTACAGGATGCGACAGAAGTGGAAGTCTTGTATCAAAAATTACTCAATGTATTCAACGGGAACCCTGGACCTCTTGAATGTAGAATGGATTTGAATTTTGATGCAACCAGGGTCGGCACAGAACCTTCAACTTCAAGCCAGCCTCAGCAACGAGATTTTACACATTTATACACTCCTATATCACCGGAAGGTGTAACTGTCTGCGAGGCTGACTCAACTACACGTTATGTTCAGCCGAAGCCTTGGGTGTTGATTATTAACAATGTGTACAAAGTGGAATTGGTATGTAATAGATTAAAGGAGTTGATGGTACAAGATCCAGGCCTGCGCTTTCAAATAGATATACATTTCATCTGGAGAGCACCTGCACGGGGCTCTTCGTCTGACAGCTCTCCAAGTACGACGGACGAGGAGGACGACTAGTCATCTTTTTTAAAACTCCGTTTGAATGACCTTGACCTTTCCCCCTCCACTGAGTTTATTTAAGGTGCACTCTCACTGACTACAGCATCATTTCATCGCGCACCTTCACCGCAGCAACATGGAGAGTCAACTCAACTACTGTTGCGAACAGAAATGTTTTTCATGGCCGAATGGCATTGATGTGGTGGATGGCCTGGCTTGTAGAACATGTGAAGCTTTTAGTCAGTGCATGTGTAAGTGCAAGTCTTGGAAGAAGCCGAAACCGAAGTTGAAGACATTCCATGTGTACCAAATGAGAGGGCATAAGTACACTTGTTGCCCTGAACGTTGCATTGAATTCAAACTAAAACAGCTAACTGGCTGCAAATTGTGCAACAATCATTTTGCAGGTTTTTGCAAACATTATTTAGGAGCGTGTCAATACAGATCAACTTGGCATACAGAAGCACTCACTATCAATGAAATCGCTATAGACTCACAAGAGTAGTCTTTCTACTCTTTGACTTTTTTAAAACTCCGTTTGAATGACCTTGAAATTTCCCCCACCACTTCCCCATATATCTAGAGTACGCAGGGCCCGGAGGTCAGTCGCTCGGCGGCTGTCGTAGTGTGCACATCCGTGTTGTGCAGTCTGCTGTGCAGTTTTGATTTTAACCAGTTCAAGGTCACCACACTTAAACTCTGGCAAAAACGTCAAGCTGTTAAAGACAATCCTAAGTCCCAGGTTCACAGTCAACCTCAAGGTCATCACACTTTAACATGTAAATTTAAGGTAGCACCAAAACGGTGCTACCTAGCTTGACATTTTCAAGTTTCCCGAGGTCATCACAGTTCCCCCACCACTTCCCATATACCTAGAGTGCGCGGGGCTGGACAGTCAGTCGCTCGGTGGCTGTCGTGGGGTGCGCATCGCGGTTGCAGTAATGGTGAAACGCGGGAGTTGTATCGGTTCAAGGTCACTCGAGCGGTGTCACATGACGGTTTAGGCAGAGTCACGTTGCAAACTTTGAGTTCCCTCGGCACTTTTGCTGTTTCTCGTCTAATTTCGCTCCAAGTTGTCAAGGTCATTGAAACCTGACTGAAACTCGGAGCGTAGTGCGAGAAACAGCAAAAGTGCCTAAAAATTTTAGGTTTCAGCGTGACCTTGACCTTTGTGACATCGATGACGTCATAATGGTGACGTAAGGGGTGATGACGTCATCGCCACGTCATTTCTGCAACGTCATGGGTGTGACGTCACAGAATGACGTAATTGGTGATGACGTCATCGATTGCGTCATCGATGACGTCATCGATGACGTCATCGGTGGGGTCATTGACCTCGATGACGTCATCGCTCAGGTGACCTTGAACTGAGCCAGCTCCCGCGTTTCTCCACTACTGTAATCAAATTAAATACTACATTTGTTTTTCCACAATTGGAAGGACCGGTAACTAGACAAAGCACCGTGTTTGGTAACAAAACACCATGTTTCCCAGTATTGAATTGAGAACCATCCACTGTGAGTTCATCTATATTATTAATAGTAAAATTGTCTTTTTGCGGTATTATCTCCATCCTTTGTAATGGTTCAACCCAAAATGATGCTCTATCATTATATTAGATCCTTTTTAGGTATCCAAGAATCTTCCGTCTTATTAAATCCTAACCATCGTACTTTAACCTTATCTTTTTTCCGTTGCAACACCTTTTCAACTAGATATACATCACCTACTGTTGATTTTAACATTTCATGTCCATAAAAACCTCCTTCAAGCAATTGTCCTTTATTATCTTTTAAAATGTAAGTTTCTGGTACTGTAGGTTGCACCTTAAATACGGTAAATACCTCATTTGTCCAGTTCGGAAGATATCTTTTACTGAATACACCTTTGTATTTGCTTATTCGCACTTTATCACCAACATTAAACCTTTTAGGCTTTAGTTTTTCAACTTTTGGTTTAGTATTCATTTTTATACGTTTTAATACAAGTTTTTCATTTTTATTAGTCACCTGGCTTGGTTTCATACCGATAGTTCTATGAAACTTGTTATTGTAATCGCTTATAAGTTTTGGTAACATATCAATCCATACGTGTGATCCTCTGTTGGAAAACATCTTATACATCGCACCTTTTAAAGTTCTGTTAAATCTTTCAATTATTGATGCTTTTACCTCTGAATTGGTTGAGTAATGGTTTATGTTGTGTTTTTTCATTAAATTTGCAAATTCCTTATTAAAATATTCTTTTCCATCATCAGTTTGTAAATGTTTTATAGTATGTTTGTCTCTTTGTATAGCTGTTTCCATTGCTTTTGTAACACTTTTGCCACTTTTATCTTTTAGTGGTAAAGCATCTGCCATTTTTGAAAAACAATTAATAATAGTCAATATGTATTTAAATCCTCTATTTTGTTTACTATAAGGAATCATTTCGATTAAATCCGCTTGATATAAATCATTTATTCCTTTTATCACTGTATTTCTTCGTGGAAACTTTCTTCTTGCAGGTTTATGAAGTTCGTTGACAATTTCTTGCTTCAAATCCTTCATATTGCAGGTTTGAATGTTTCATGTATCACATGTATAATCACAATGAATGTTGTCTTAAATATTCACATCATTTATATAGGTCAAGGTCATCCAAACTTGTGTAAAAAAATGGGGAACACGGCGTTTGACTTGCCGTGTTCCCCATTTTTTTACGGAAGGAGAAAGGAATAAGGTCGAAGTTGTAGAGGGGCGAAGAATAGGTTACTAGTCGATAGGGTTTAGAGAGTAGTGTCCAAAAGGAAGAGTGTGAATTTTATCCGGCATAATATGCCTTTTATCATCTCGAGCTGACAGTGCTCTTTTAACTTCAGTGACACTGTAGACCTCATGTTTAAAGCTTCTGATAGTGTTGAACGTTGCAGACATTGTAGAATCTTCAAACAAGCAGGTCTTGTAATGGTCAAATGTCACATGTTTCTTCAAGTACGATGTTTTGACTCCTTTTGCTTTCTTGACTGTGGGTGTGTTGTTCTCGTTGTACATTTTAAATGAATACAATTTTGCCATCAGTGCCACTATTTCTTCTAAAGGCATTCCATTTGCTTCATCTTTAAATTTTCCGATTACTTTTTTATTCTTTTCGTTGTAATTTGGATGGTTCTTCGGATAGTCAGAGAAGTCAAAATCGTCTTTGTATGGGAAACTCCTTAGGTCTTCATACATGTCCAAAGTCTTTATCCAGTAGATAAACGCGTCGGTATCCATGTATCCAACTCCAATGTTGTCTCTTCCGTAGTGTTTAACCATTTTGTTGTAATGGAAATCATACATTAGAGTTTTACTTATATCCAAAATCGACATTCCAATGTATAACGGACGATCCATCACTATTGTTGTTTTCTTCATACTTACGGCAACTAGATCTTCGTTTATAATCATAGATGTTCCAAAATTTGGTTTTTGCACTAATTTTTCCAATTTCTTAGGATCACTTACTAATTTTACAATCTTGTGTTTTCTTTTGTTTTCTAAGGTCTTCCCGAAGATGGCGTTGTTCATCAATTTGTAAAAGTCCTTTTCAAATGCTGATGTTGCTGCTGCTCTTCTTGTAGTGTTGGAATCAATATATGGTTTCAACCAACAAGACTGGGTGAATTCAATTGCTCTATGAATTCTCACCACACGTAGACCCAATTCAAGAGCTTGTTGAACTACCCAGTAGTGAGCCACATACCGATCTTTATTTTCCAACGTCATCATCAATTTCGGCCATCTTCCTGTCGGTGAAACTTCAGTCTTGGCTAGGAGAGGCAAGTCGTAGTGATGGTCATGAAGAGGCTCCGGATATTCGAAATCACAGTCCAAAATATAGCCTTTTGGACCATTCTTTGGAATCTGTGAGATGTCACCGATGGTGGCCGGGTCGATCCATTTGAAGTCAGCGTAGGGAAGCGGATTTGACATTGCCCAACCATAAAGGTTGTTTGCGTCAAAGTAACCAAGGTAGACCGATGGTTGTCTCTCGTCGAAGCCTGGGATGTACTTGTTGTTAGCTTTGACATGACGTGTTACAGCTTGTGTCAAACCGCCCCGTACACCAGATTCTATCATGAGCACCATATCAATATCTGTTAGAAGTTCCAATCGACAGTTGGTTGACTTTAGCATAGCTTGCCATGCTAATCCTGGAGATGTGTACGAGTGTAGAGGGTCCAGTCCATAGGCGGAGAAGCAGGTGTTTCGAAATTCTTCCATCACATCGCACAGCAGAGTTACGTCCAATTTTATGTAAAAGTCAGAATATTCCCCTAAGGTTTGAATGTTTAGTTGGTTCCAAACATTACAAGCATGATTGTAGTCTTCAACGGAGATTTCACTTTCATTTAACTTGCTATTGAAGGCTTCAATCGGTGGCAGACTGGTTTCTTCGAATTTTTCTGCAGAAGTTATGTAATCATAGGGGAACACTCCTTTACGCATTACTAAGTCCAATTTATCTTCAGGTACAATTTTGCTGGTTTCTTTTAGATCTTCTCTTCTTAGGTTCTCAGACAATTTGCTCAAACTAGATGACATAAATCTATAAGAGTCTACGAAGCGAAGTTTAATTTTACCTACTGTTTTTGAGAAACTGATGTACTTCTCCAATGTTTCAGCTAATACTTCGATTTTTCCATCATCTCGTCCTAACTCTGGGATAATGAAGTGGGAGTCATAGCCGCTAAGATTGTGTAACACGACAGGGATAAAGTTTGGCAGTTTGTAATTTATATTGCATGAATTACAAGCAGCTCCTCTGTATAACCCTGTCAGGTGATCGTGATCTCTTACTTTTTGATTTTCTTCACTGAAGCTCTTCTTGCATAAATAACATCTTGTTGCCAAATTGTATTCTTCTTGTTGATTTTGATTCAAAGGTTCCATAGGTAAAACATTACCGAATAAGCGTTGCACCTTTTCAGCAATGTCATACAACTGGTCTACGAAATGCTTAGCGGCTTCTTCCCCACGGTAGAGTATCGGAGTGGATGTTAAGCCATAGTCTTGCAACTGTTCTTCAGGCAAAGTCGATTTCACCAATAAGCAAAAACTGTTAGGTTGATGCAGTTGATATTTGGTTCTTCTAGTCACCTCACCACCCGGAAGCTCCTGTGGTACTAACGTGGATTCGAAATCTGCGTAGACGGCTACTGGAATCCGATATTGGTGAACTGTTTTGTTGAATTGGATGAACGCTCGAGATGGCGGCGGCAGACTAATCTTCACTTCATAGTTGTCATTACAAAGTCTTTGATGTTCCTTCAACCACTCCGATCCTCCACGTCTCAAATCTTTATTCGTAAAACAAAAGCATCTCTTACACACTGTCACTCTAATTTTATTTTTCGTTAATTGTCGTACAACCAATGCTTCAAAATCTTTTATCCACACATAATGTGAAATTTCGCCTTTAGTTATCAATAATAAATCAGTATGGTTTCTTTGCTCCACTTTTCCAACTCGTAGAGGATACACATTGTTCGAATCATCTAAGCCGAACACGTTAACAGAAACACCTGGATTTTGTTTCTCAAATTTTGCAATTTGATTAAGACTCACAGGATACGACATTCCTCGGAAGTTGTAGCGGTGTTCGTTTTCATAATATTCCCTACCAACTCTACAAGGATTATGTTTTACATACTTAGTTAGCATCGCATACTTAAAACATTCATTATCCCCGTTTGTAACATTTCTGCAAGAGTTGGTGTCTTTAATTTTCTTTGGTAGAGGGATAAAGCTGCTACCCCTCATACCATATCCATGCTTGTGAACCCTCACATCCATACCTTCAATCGATGATAGCGTCCAGCCAGATCCTCTTCCTTCGTGTTCTTGGAGTTTCATTAGCAGTTCATTCAAACAATCTTCTAAAATTTCGTTGATATCAGATGTGGTTGTAAGGGTTCGGTTTTTAGCAATGAATGCTCTCGGTGAGTTTTCACCATTGGTATTAGTAAACATAGCCTCCAACACCAATCCAAATTTAATAAAGTTCAATCTTGCCAATTCTTCCATCAATGTTTTTACAACTAGATTTTTAGCTTGGGTTATAAAGTTTTCCAATTCCAATTGCACATTATTAATTTTGAAATGAGTTACAACTGGTCCTGGCAAGGCTGTGGTGCGCAGTTGTCTTATTTCTTCCACTTCTTCTGTATCCTCTTCTTCCATATCCTCTTCTTGGGTACGCAGTTGTTTTACATCTTCCACTTTTTTTTCTTCCATTTCCTTTTCAATAAATCCTCCAGCTGTAGATGGTCCAGCTCCGGCAAATTGAATAACACTTGGTCTTCTTCTTTGCATTAACTGTAAATAGCTAGCCCAGTCCTTCTGCTTCTGGGGTTTTTCCAAAAACCGATCAATCGCATCCAAGTCTTCTTCACTTACTACAATCTCTTCTTTTCTGTCCTCTTCACGATGCAATTCTCGGTGTAACTGTAGATAGCTATCACAGTCGTCCATCTGTTTCTGGTAGTTTTCCAATAACCGATCAAACGCATCCAAGTCTTCTTCACTTACAACAATCTCTTCTTTTCTGTTTTCTTCATGATGCAATTCTCGGTGTAAAACAAAGATATCTTCATCTTGGAAAAACTCACCACAAATATCGCAAAGAGCCATTTTTGAACAAGTTTGGCTTTGAGTGTGCACTCGGTGAATGTCCAAGCAATAATGAGCAGCGCGCTCAACCGGGTCCCTTTATACCCGAGGTTGAAGGGTGGGGGAAGGTGACGTCATATACATCCGGTTTATCAATCATTTAGTAAATTTGGCTTTTAAACACACATTTTCAATATATTCTTCAACAGGCTTGATAAACCAATAATGTTTGGTCTAAATCCACTACTTTGTACAAATATTTTGAAAGATGTCTGTTTGAGCAAGTTTATGTGGAACAAGGTCACTTGGAATTATTATTTTTAGCGGGGATAGAGCACTGCAATAGAGCCATGGTATAGAAGTGGTGTATCCATCCAATTGGTTTGCCCTTTTTTATACCCCCACAAACTATGCATTTATGTGGGTCAAGGTCGCGTAAAGATACCCTTTGAGCGGGGGATAAACCACTAAGCAGCATGCTAGTCCATTGCCGCAAAGTGATCTATCCCCCGCTCTGTTCTACAAAAAACCTCAATCAAGTCCAAGTTCAAGTCCTAGTTTAACACTTGGTTGGGAGAATTACATTAGTTTGATACTTATTTCTACCGTTACACTTGCTCCATTCTCAAAAAGATATAAATAATATAATCCTGGGTACTGTTCTTTTTCACGTCCTGCATGTTCCTTAATAAAGTCGAAGGCCAATCTTTTTGAATATTCATTATGAAACACTTCTCTTACACAAACAAGGATTTTTTCTTCGAGAAATTTCACTTGAATTGTTGTTAGTTTGCTTACATCATCCTTGTCTATCAGGGGTAGCTTGTAGGTGAAAGTATTTGGTGGTAGTTTGTGCGTTCTATCAAGTAAACAACAAAATTTTTTATACAATTTCTGCTCATTGTCTGTAATACTATTAATACCAAACAGATTATAGTACGAAGGATCATAAGGTATACGACGATACATTTTAAGAACCGGTCAGCATAAGCGCTGGAGCTAAAATGAGAAATGCGTGCAACCCGGCCGCCTTATATCCCCACCGGGTGACCACGCCCAAGGTACCCGGGGGGGGGGGCACTTCTCGTCCGGAGCAAAAACTTTTTGGTCAAGGTCAAAAATTTTTCCCAAAAAAAGTTCGGGGGGTGGGGGGGGTGGGGGAGGGAGTGGGGGAGGGGGTGGGGGAGGGGGTGGGGGAGGGGGTGGGGGAGGGGGAGGGGGTGGGGGAGGGGGTGGGGAAGGGGGTGGGGGAGGGGGTGGGGGGGGTTATTTCTATATTTAGGTCAAGGTCACGAAAAAACTTTAATAAAAAAATTAAGCCCCACCTGGGGCACTTGGGTTGTCATCGCTGTAGCCTCCGAAGAGACCCAACTATGACAACAAGGCAACATCCAATGTCGCGTCCCCTTCGCCACACAAGACTTGTAAACATTTACTGCATTGTCTTTTCAATAGCTAACAAAACATTTACTTAATTTTGAGAGAGGTTGAGGACAGCCCTAGTGGCTAACGCCCTCGGTCCGAGTGCAGAGGCCACCGCAAATTGGCCACAGCTGTGGTCTGCATGTCAGCGTACAAACGGACCGAGTCCCAAACTCAGCCGCAATATTGCATGCCTGAGAGGACCCATGCTAACATTGGTTTAAAATAGCTTTACACGGGGGTCTACTCCCGTACCCTATCTCTATTATTTAACTTTAGCAATGCAGTAAATTTTTATAAATCTTTGTGGGTCAAGGCCACACGGACATTAAAAAATTTTGGCCCCCGTACATCCATGGCGAACCACGAATGTTCGGGGGCCTTGGGGACTAAAAAACACAAATAGCTAACAAAGATTCATTTACATAATTTTGGGTTTCCAGAAGGGAAACAAGAGGTTGAGGACAGCCCTAGTGGCTTACGCCCTCGGTCCGAGTGCAGAGGCCACCGCAAATTGGCCACAGCTGTGGTCTGCATGTCAGCGTACAAACGGACCGAGTCCCAATCCCAGCCGCAATATTGCATGCCTGAGAGGACCCATGCTAACGTTGGTATAAAATGTTTTTACACGGGGGCCTACTCCCGTTCCCTGTCTTTACAATTTACTTTGAGCATTGAAAAAGCTCAAGGGGGAATGCTAAAACAAGCGTATACACTTTAGATAAATATAACACACTTACAAAACACAATTGAGCTCAACGTAGTCAATGCTGGAACAAGCACATACATATTAAACACATATGACAAACAAGACACAATGGATAAAAGACGCACAGGAGACATAGGGTACAAGTAAAACAATTCGCAATACCCAAACGCAAGCGCAATATCTTACAACTAATACAAGTCTTAAAGTTAGAGTAGACTTCGCTAAACACTGAAGGCGCCATTCAATGTTTAGTGATGCCTATGGCGGTCCGTCCCGATCGTTCACGTTCAACGCGCGGGAGCGGACTGCGAGCCGGCTGTGGCCGGGCCGCCTTATATCCCCACCGGGGCTGCCACGCCCAGGGTATCAGGGGTGGGGGAGGGGGTGGGGGTGGGGGTGGGGGTGGGGGTGGGGGGGGTCGCACTTTTTGCCCGGGGGGGGGGGGGTGGGGGGGGGGTAACTTCTCGTCCGGAGCAAAAAACTTTTTGGTCAAGGTCAAAAATTTTTCCGAAAAAAAAGTTCCGGGGGGGGGTCACTTCTCGTCCGGAGCAAAAAACTTTTTGGTCAAGGTCAAAAATTTTTCCGAAAAAAAAGTTCCGGGGGGGGGTCACTTCTCGTCCGGAGCAAAAAACTTTTTGGTCAAGGTCAAAAATTTTTCCGAAAAAAAAGTTCCGGGGGGCGGAGGGGGTGGGGGAGGGGGTGGGGGAGGGGTGGGGGAGGGGGTGGGGGAGGGGGTGGGGGAGGGGGTGGGGGAGGGGGTGGGGGAGGGGTGGGGGGGGCGTGGGGGGGGTCAGGTAAGTTAAGTGGGTCAAGGTCACCCACAACACTTGTACTCTAAGTGTTGGCTATACCCCCACCACAACTGGGTCCCTAGGCTGCACAACACCGCTTCGCCAGTATGTCTCTGGCTTCCATGCGGTGCGTCTCGCTGTTCTCTAGCTCTCTATATGTAAGTAATTTTACAAGTTCTTAATGTAGGTCACTACACTTTAACTCTGGGACGATATCGACTTGTAGTCTTTCAGTGTTTTGACTCAAGGTCATCACACTTTAACTCTAGCACGTCGGTTATCGTACCAGAGGTGCTCAATAACCTAACTTGTAATGTTTAGGGTGGCGTTTGCACGCCACGTGGTATCGCCAAGAGTGTCCAGTCCAAATTTTAAGTTAAATTAATTTCACTGTAATCTTTTCCAATTCCACTTTGTTTTGCCAACTAAGGTGTCGCTTTATAAAGTGGTATTTCTCTAAGGTTATTGGGGATTGAAAGATTACAATCACTTTATTTAGACGGCTCTTCACCTTAGAGTTTACCATAACTTCAACTTTAACTTTTCTTCCTTGCCCCTCACAGCTTAAGCTGTACAGTAGGGTTTCTTCTTGCGCCAACTCGGGCTGCGAGAACAGTGTGTTGACTGTAGGACAGCTCATGGTGAAGTGATGCGATACTCCAGCGTTCAACCTCACCTTCCCCCACCACTGTGACCTTTCCCCGCTCCTGCTGTTTCCCCCACCACTTTTCCCTTCACTCATGCGCTACCAACAGTCTCTCAGTATTGTGCGGACTTTTGTGAGGGGAGGCTATGTCGCGGGACACTCTGGGTAAGAAACTTAGCCGTGTTAAGACTTTATTAGTTGCTCACTGTCCCAAACTCAAAGTCAAACGGGTTTCAACTTTAGCTAAATGGCGAAGACTGTTGCGCGGACACCCTAGGTTTTATACCAAACAGACTAATGTAAGTTTTACTGATGAAGATTTGTTTAGAATATTGGATGAAATGACTTTTCCTTGCAAAATTCAGTTAGTTACTCCCATTCCTGACAGTTTAGAGTCTTAGTCTCTCAAGCCGATATACCTAGAGTACACAGATCCGGACAGTCAGTCGCTCGGTGTCTGTCGTAGGGTGCACATCGCGGTTGTAGTACTGGTCTAAAGTAAGGCAGCTGGGCTAGTTCAAGGTCACCCGAGCGGTGTCACATGACGGTTTAGGCAGAGTCACGTTGCAAACTTCAAGTTTCCTCGGCACTTTTGCTGTTTCTCATCGCAAATTCGCTCCAAGTCGTCAAGGTCATGGGAACCGGACTAAAACTCGGAGCGTAGTGCGAGAAACCGCAAAAGTGCCGAAAAATTTTAGGTTTCAGCGTGACCTTGACCTTTGTGACATCGATGACGTCATTTTGGTGACGGAAGGGGTGATGACGTCATCCGCACGTCATTTCTGTGACGTCATGGGTGTGACGTCATGGATGTGACGTCATTGGTGATGACGTCATCGATTGCGTCATCGATGACGTCATCGATGACGTCATCGGTGGGGTCATTGACCTCGATGACGTCATCGCTCAGGTGACCTTGAAGTGAGCCAGCAGCCTTACTTTTCCACTACTAACGTCATATTTATCTAATATTGCAATTAATCCAGCAAAATCTAGACTATTGAAAACATTTCGATATTTGTAAGACTTAAATAAAGATTTAAAAAAAGTTAAACTATTGGATTAATATACTATATTTTATATAATATTAATAACCTCCAGAAAAGTTACGTATTGTTCAAGTAAAGTTTTTACTTTTAATTATAATATTTGTGGCGGAAAACAATTTATCCTTGTCCCAGCATTACGAGAGGCTTTTTAGTTTTGAAAGCCCAGGTAATTTAATTAACTGGTCAATAAAACCACTTTCAACGCAGACAGAATTATAAAGTTAAAATAAATATGGAGCTAACTAAGCATAATAACGAGTTTTAGTACTGTGCTTTATGACAAATTATAGTTTATTTTTCAGTTTTTAATGATACATTGTAATGATTAAAATCTTTATTAACACCAATTATCGTACGTAAATGTTTATAAGGTATTGCATTATTGCATTATTGTAAAATAAGTATGGTTAAAAAATTATTCAATGCATTTAAATAAAAAATATTAGCGTATTCCCTCTAGGGAAATTCGTTAAAAAACGAATACTCCTTGTATATTATTGTGTGAAAGTTAGCAGATTCAAGAACACACTATAGTTTTACTTTTTGTAATAAGGGTCATATTTATCAATATAATATTTTTACTTTTATTTACTATCTTCTTATCTTAATATAAAATGTCAATATACGATAGTAATACAATATTAATGAAATGAAGAACACCATGTTTGTTATAAAATGGAAGGGAATTTTTTTTTATAAAATGATTGGTTAGTTTGAAGGAATTCGTTCACGTGGTAGTGAAACAATCTCTTTCAGTGAGTGATTCTTTGAAAATCTTTAAACGAAATCTTTGACATGTCATTGCCTCTTTAAAGTTTTATGTTTGTACATTTTCTTAGATGTAAATTGAATTCAGATTTTTGAGTTTCATTTAAAATCAGGGTTTTAGTTCTACTTACAGCTTTTTTTCACAAAACATGTTATAACTAAAATACAATTCTTTCAAGGAGCTAACTTCCAGTTATCATTATAACTCTTTCTAACTAGAGAGTATTTCTAAATAAATACTGTCCTACTCGTGCAGTACACAAAATCCTACATATATTATAAATATACATGTTTGGATGTTCGGATCTATGGTTTCATTCCATAATTTGCAAGCCATTGGACATATTAACAAACCCTTGTTAGAATACCATCCTGTAATGCTACACAAAAAATTTACAGACCTTAAATACATTTAAATTGATAAAATTTTTTTTTTTTTTTAATACGTTATTTAATTCTAGAGGAAAGTGAGCGAGATAATCCTAGAGAAGACTGAGTGTAGGAAAAAAGCTCATCCTTTTTGTTCAACAAGTAGGAAGAGCAAGTTGAGAGAACGAACTCACCCTAAAGAGTGATTGAGGCGTATGAGCACATCCTTGAGAAGTGCGAGATAAGTGATAAAACTCATCCTAGAGATGATTGAGTGAAACAAACGAGCTCATCATAGAGATGAGTGAGTAAGGTGAACAAACACATCATAAAGATGAGTGAGTGGGGCATAAAAAATAATCCTAGAGATGAGATGAGAGGGTTGAACAATCTCATCCGAGAGTTGAGTCAGTGGGGCGAACAAGCTCATTCCAGTGATGAGTGAGTAAGGCGAAAATGTTCAGCCTAGAGATGAGTGAGTCGGGCAAACAAGTTCATCCTAGAGATAAGATGATTGGGCAAATAAGATAATCTCAAATATGATTGGGATTGGTGAACAAGCACATCATAGTTGTTAGTGAGTCGGGCAAACAAGTTAATCTTAAAGATGAGATGACTGGGACGAACAAGCTCATCTTAGTGATAAGTGAGTGGAGAGAACAAGCTCATCCTAGTGATGAGTGAGTGGGGCGGTAAAGCTTATCCTAGTGATGAGTGAGTGGGGCGAATAAGGTCATCCAAGAGATGTGTGATTGGCGCGAACGTGCTCATCCTAGTGATGAATGAGTAGGGCGAACATTTCATCCTAGAGATGAGCGAGTGGGGCGAACAAGCTCACCCAAGAGATGTGTGAGTGGAGCGAACAAGTTCATCCTAGTCATTAATTAGTGGGGCGAATAAAATGTTCTAACAGATGAGTCAGTGACGCAAACTAGCTCATTCTAGTGATGAGTGAGTGGGGCAAACAAGTTCATTCTAGTGATGAGTGAGTGGGGCAAACAAGTTTTTCCTAGTAATGAGTGGGGCGAACATGTTCATCTTAGAAATGAAATAAGTGGGGCGAAAAAGATCATCTCAAAGATGAGTGGGTGGGGCGAACAAGCTCATCCTAGTTATGAGTGAGTGGGGCGAACAAATTCATCCTAGATATGAGTGAGTGAGCGTTTATCCTAGAAAGAGGAAGAAGTTTATCCTAGAAATGAGTGGGTGGGGCGAACAAGTTCATCCTATAGATGGGTGAGTGGAGCGAACAAGCTAATCCTAGACATGAGTAATCGGGACGGACAGGCTCATCCTAGAGATGAGTGAGTGGGGCGAACAAGCTCATCCAAGAGATGTGTGAGTGGAACGAACAAGATCATCCTAGAGATGAGTGAATAGGGTGAACAAGTTAATCCTAGAGATGAGTGAGTGGGGCGAACAAGTTCATCCTAGAGATGGGTGAGTGGAGCGAACAAGCTCATCCTAGAGATGAGTGAGTGGAGCGAACAAGCTCATCCAAGAGATGTGTGAGTGGAGCGAACAAGTTCATCCTAGAGATAAGTGAATAGGGCGAACAAGTTTATCCTAGAGATGAGTGAGGGACAAACAAGTTCATCCTAGAGATGGGCGAGTGGGACAAACAAGCTCATCCTAGACATGAGTGAGTACAGAGAACAATTCAACCTTGAGTTGGGTGGATGAGGCAAACAAGCTCATCCTAGAGATAATTGAGTTTATAGAACCCCCTTATACTATCATTTGCAATTTAAATATAATATAAATATAAATATTCTTGATGAGCCATGGGGTAGAAAGTCGCTTAGTTAATTCAACAGATTCGATGAGTTTAAAAGTAACTACCCTCAATAACTTTTGTTTTATTAAGATTTTCACATGGTGAAATAAACAATAAATACACAGCGAACTTTTGGTAATTTAAACTAAGGTAACAGAATGCTGGGGCAGTGTCAAAAGGAAACTTATAGGAAGGAGAAGGAGATAAAAAAATTGTTGTCATAATTGCACTCAAAACAATGAAATAAAAAAAAATTCTGAAAATATAGGATCCGAGTTGAGACTGTCATCTTGGAGGCTCAAAAACAGAACCCCTTTTTCATTCCTTTTAAAACCAGTACCATAAAAATATTTCGAAATTAAAATAATTACTTAATGAAGACGTTGCTAGCATATGATTAAAACATTAATACAGGTGTTGAAATCTACTTTTCATTCATATTTTCGTTTTGATTTAACACACAATAAGAAGGTATATGAAATGATATCGAACAAAAAGTGTCGTGTTTTCAATTGTGCTTGAACTTTCAAATAAAACAATAAAGATGAGCCAAATGTGTAAAAGGAATTTTAGTGATTACCAGTAAATGCTGGATAGCCAGTGCTCTGTTGAGTGGCTGTTCATTTATTTATTGTGTGAAGTAGCAAGTTGTTGTGTAGGTAAATTTTCCACAGATTGAAATGTAAATGGGACAATCCGTTCCACCCAGCTGTGTGCGATAAACACGGTCATTTACAAAAAAATGTGTAATATATCTTTTTATATATCAGTTCATTTTAGTAAAACCGTAAACCTAAAAAAATGTTTTCTGTCACATTATTCGTGAAGGGTATGAAAAAATATTGCTAAAATATGATATTTAAAATATTGAAATAAATTTAATATTTCTGGAACATTAAAATAAATAAATCATTAATAATCGGTAACCTATGTTCAGCTAATAATATTCAATTTTATTTCGTTATCTGAAGCTTCATTATCAGAGATGAATTCTCCAACGAATTAAAAATATCGTAAGTATAATATTTACTTTAAAAATGCAGTTTAAAGGTACCTATGTTTTTTATAAACATCTATCTAAGTCACAGTATAATTGTACACTAAACAGAGTACTGAGCAATGTTGGTTAAGATGGGTTCACAACAGGTGGGATGTTAACTATGCTAATAACAAGGATAAATAACTTTTTGATTAGCATTATACGTGCTGGTACTGATATTCAGGTTGAAATAATAAAACGTCTTCCAACACTACTCGATATATTTACACTTATACTGTAATATTTTACAAGACGGTAAATATATATCAAAGATCTTATAATGGCGATCGATTTCGACCAGTCACACCGGTCATCATCAGGCCCAATCAGAGACTCCGATTAATAACAAATCAGAGATCTTTGATACATATTTACCGTCTTGTAAAATATTACAGTATAAGTGTAAATATATCGAGTAGTGTTGGAAGACGTTTTATTATTTCAACCTGAATAATAACAAGGCTAATAATATGTATCTTCGCCCTTGAACTAATTAACATGAATGTAAGCAATGTTTCCTGTCTATCAGTGGGTATTTTCTCCTGAAAAGTTAGGTTAATGTTTGGTATAGTTTTTGGGTTTACCGTTATCTCCGATTAATAAGTATTGGTAAAAATTTTGTTCAACCGTATTGTAACATTTTACAAATAAAATAGCTAGTTTTATTTAACAATCGTCTATTTTATTCCTTAACAACGTTTTAAACACACAGGCTGTTCGATTTTTGTAATTATTATAACACATTTAGCTTTTATGTGGTGTATTGTAGACTAGAGAAAAATCTTTGGACGGTTTTTGGCTCTAGTTATTCTTGTATTAAATCCAATACTTTAAAATTAGTTTTTAAATTATATTAATCAAAACTAAATTTTATTTTATAGCATAAACAAGTAAACAATTTGAAACTAATTAGAACTCTACTGAACAATAGAGAACTAAAAATTTGCTCACAATTATAAACTAAGTTGAAAGCTACTTATAATTGTTCATATAACGTTAATTGAGGAGTTTGAGAAGGAAATAAAAAAGAACCATTGATTTACCATAACTTACATTACTTCTTAGACTTTGCCATTGAAAATTAAGCCATTTAGGAACATTTTACAAACAAAACATTAATAACTTAATTGATAAATTTATTACGGTGACTAAATTTATTGATTTTTTATAAAATAAAAGACAAAGTTCGAATATAAAGATGGCATGGAAGATAGAATGGATACTTAGGTTTGTCAGGAAGTGGTTTTCAAAACACCTGAGGTTAGACTATGAATCATTCTGGGGATTTTCATCAGAAAATATTCATGTCTCTGATGTGCACAAAAATCAATACTACTTTCTGACAGAGGATGCAGATTAAGACAAGTTTTGATTATAATTAAGATAGGGTAAATTATTCTTTGAAAATATTTCTTAATGTTAACAATAGTTAGTTATTACTGTTTTTTTTTTTTTAGTTTTACAAACACACATTAGATAACATGCTCAATAATAAGTAAGTATAATTTCATAATTGATCCAGGAAAAATTCAATATAGGCATATTTAAAGCATATCATTAATTTAGAGAATAGCTAATGCCAACACGTAAAAGTGTGTAGTTGTAGAATAGGGCCCACAAATTGATATGTAAGATAGACCGGAGACAAAAAGATTAATGACTTCCTAAGTTTACCAACCAGAGACACCGTTTTATGAAAATTCTTCAATACAAACCAAATTATTAACAAGAATGCATTCAAGAATGTGACAGAGGAGAAAATTATGAAACTCGACAATATTTTTGGATTAATTTACCTTAGACAATGACTAACCTCTGAGTGTACTTACAATATTTTTTGTAAAAACCGTTATATCTGCTACTACGGGGAGTGTATTTTGTTAGTACGTTCTAATTAGTGAACTTAATATTTCATACGAATCAATTATTGTTACACAATAACAACAAAACGCTCAAGAAATGCGGGGTTAAAACCCACTTCATAATTTTTGCTTTGTTTTTGTCTATCCGAATACCTAAAATATACATTAACCATATACCTAGATGAACCATAAACATTTTCTGCAAAGAAATACCTCATTTATTTACCAAACTACCTCCACGAGTATGTTCACCATGAGTATGTACTTTGATCAAGTTAGGTGTTCAGGTGTTCAGTACAAATAAAACAAATTATAGTGTACTTGTTTTAAATAAAAATTTCTTTGATATTTTTACAAACTGATAAACATACGTCACTAATTAACATGCTATTTTTTTACTTAATGCAAAAATAAGTACAATTTAATAAAATATTCAATTATGTTAAACTTCACATTTAAAGCCTTATATTAAACAAGTCGCATGGTCTATTTTTTTCATTTTGTTTTTTCAAGAAAGAAAAGAAATATAACAAAGAAAAGAAATATAACAGGTTTAAAACTTATAAAACCTTAGTGGAACCTTTTCATATCCTTAATAGAGAAAAAGAAAAACAACACATTGTATTAAAATCTAAAAAAAAAACATAGTAATTTCTATTTTAAATTTTAAATAGTTGATTTATCTAACTGCGTTATACCATAGTACCTTACAAAAATCACAAAACATCACAAAGAACAATGACTTAGTAAATATTAAAATGTATTGCAATACTGATTTTTAACTTTTCCGGCTTTAACATCGTAAAAGCCATAGAATAAGGTTTTCTGAAACATTAAATTAGTTCCACTACATGGAAAGTTCTGTAGTTACTGCACCATAACATGTGGTTAGAAAGGTTTATGGAACAAAAGTGAGTTAACCTACAATTTACTCGAAATTAATTAACTACTTCAATTATTCGTATCATGAAAATGTTGTTCCAGTAAGCACTGACTGGATAAAATATCCTATTGGTAGTATATCCTGTTTTAGACATACAGTCAAACTGAAGTAAATCTATTTGTCATACAGTACTTTCATATATCATAAACTCCTCACTACCTCATAAGAAAAATAACACCAACTAAACTTAAATAACAATTAATTTTCCTTTGGTGAAAATATTTTACATATTTAGAGTAGCATTTAGTTCGGTGACTTAGGCAACAGCTGTAAAAGCACCAACCAATCTAAAAGTATACATGTACGCTTACATTGTAAATTGTCTCAAATATATCATGTTACATTACCTTTCATTGATTTAATTTTGCTATTTAATAATTTAAGAATTTAACAATTATTCATTAAACATCACGTTTGTATGAGAAATTTTTGATAGGATTTAAACAAAAAATTATTGTTACTTTCAATGTTTAGATTTACAAAATATTTAATTTTTTTTTCGAGCAAAAACTCCCTTAGTTAAATCAAGTTGATTCGATTGAGCAGGCAAGTCCGTCCTAACACGATGCATCTTATAAGTTGTAACAAACTCGCTCCAGCGATCTTGCATTCAAAACTTCTTCACTTCATCCCATTACTTGGAGTGAACTTGTTCAGCCGTGGCTACTTCCCACTTTGGAAAATATTTTTTCGCCATAATTGTAACATAAAATAGAAAATCTTTAGCTAAACTTGTATAATTTTTGATTCAACAAAAACCAGGTTTAGAAGTTTTGAACTCTGGATTAATGCCACTTAAAAGGTTGAATTTTACATTATAATGTCATTAGTTTTTCAACCAGGTTCCTAATATGTGGTTTTTTAGGTTATTATTTCATTGTTAGTATGTTAATTAATTACTTAATGTATAGTGGAGGAAGTATATTGGTATACGAGTTACCATTTCCAGACAGGGCTATATATTCTTTAAAAATTTCTTACACATTTCCAACCTAAACTTTTATCATTTGAAACATTGCCATTTTTTATATTTACTGCAATGTTTTATGATGTTGAATTAAAGATTTATAATACCAATATCGTAGATCCTCGTAAATATACCGCGGATAAGTGATATTACTGTTTGTTAATTATTAAGTCCATGCACAATCTCTTAAGCTCAACACCGAGTAAAGTTGCCCACGCAACATGGGGAACGGGATTAGACTTTATTGCTCAAGTTTCACATTTTACTCCAAGAGTTACCTTCATAAAACCATTGTTTGAAACTCTAGGTACCTTAGAGTATGATGACACTGGTGAAGTTCCTTGGGTTGTTGGGTCACTGGAAAGGGTCGCATTGTCATTACCAACCGGTAATGACACCGGTTTTTCTTGTCTTTTTATTTCCTAGTAACCAACTAGGAAATAAAAAGATAGGTGAATATAAAAATGTATATTATAAAATATATGATTGTAAACGTACTTCAGGAACTTAGAAAAATTTAACACCCATGATTCTTTTCTATTTTTCTCAAGAATAAAATGTTCAAATAAACCCTAATTTTTGTTTGTGTTTTAATAATAATTTTTTTAACATGAATAATATTATTAAGTAAAGAATACGACATCAAATACAAAAAGTGCACCTTGTTCTTGGAGAAACAAATATTCTCCACCGCTAAACCTTGTTCTGTAATCCCCTGGATTTTTGAAATTCCTGGAATAAAGTCTACATCCTAACGGGTTCTAAGTTAATACAAAGATTTTTTGTCTTAAAATAACTTAGATTTATTTTCTTTAAAAAGGCATGCTTTCCGGTTTTTCTTGTCTTTAGTCTGGTATAATGCTAAATTTATTAAATAAAATTATTTATATGAATGACTGGTTTTTTTAGTAGGTTACTTTATTACTGTTTCGAGTCAGAGGGATTTGAATATTCAAAATAATAATGTGTTGAAACTTTTACTACAAAGAAGTAAAAGACACAAAGTAACATAAAAGAGAAAATTAAAATATGTTTATTCAAGAAAAGTTCTCCAAACTCAAAACTTGTGCAATATTTGGCCTTGTTTCAGCCCAAACTGCTGCCTAAAACGGAAATAAGAAAAGTTTCAGCAAGTTGAGTAAATAACTAGAAATACTCGTCGGTAAAATAAAACTTTCTTTAAAGGGGAGGTGATTAAAATGTTTACCATGTAAAATAAGATTAAAATAAATTTTTAATTTGTCATCTTTTAACCAGGGAATTTTTTTGTTGAACTAGTTTGTCAAATTACGTTATTTTAAGGTAACGCAACATCATTCACAGAAACCATTAATAATTCAAAGAAAAGTTCTTTACTTTTCTTCATAAGATAATGAACTTTTCTTTGAATCATTATACTATAGAAGTATAGAAACTATATTCCTCCTTGTTTTGGTCCAAAATGTTACCTGAAACTAAACAAGAACAAATGAGCACGTTGAGTGTTCCTGAGTGTTCTGTACATTATTGGCCAGCAAACCTGGGTCTGTCTTCTGGATGGAGGTTAATAAACATATTCAAGCGGTAACGAAGTTTTAGGTTGAATAACAACATATGGTGACCAAAGACTATTTTTGTACTGTTATTTTCATTTAAAGTTAGGTACGTTAATTATTTAGTATATTTTCTGTGATTGTATTAGGAGCAGGTTTACCAAGAATGTAAGTCACAAATAATTTAAATCGAACGATATTTTAAGATAAAGCTTAGTTTAAGTAACGCAATATGCTTACATCACCCAGCCGTTACATTTCCAAGAGTATATTAATTTATAAACAGGGTGATCAGTTCAAGGTCCACCATTGGTATCTTGTTAACTACAATAAAGATACACAGAAAACTATGGGGAACTTGACTTCCTTTTTTGAAACCACTAAAAGTTTTAAAAATTATGCCGTCATTTAAAAATATGGTGGTCAAATTTGAAATTTTCAATGGAAACCCCTGTTTTCATGACAGATTCGGTTTAAAAAATTAAATTCAAAGACTTTTTTATATAATATATTACACTACTATAAAGTAAATGTTAAACGTAGTCTATTAAAAACTAACTATAACAAATTTTCATTATTTCATACATTTTTTTACTCGCATTAGATTTCTGTCTATTTGGGGACGTAGTCCAAGTAGTTTTAAGTAGTATTAAATACGTTTCTTACAAAAGAATGAATTAACAACGCCCGCAATCAGCGAACAAATAGCGACAAACGGCTAGTCTGGACACGACACAGTCGATTGCTTGATTTACATTTTAATTGAGCACCTGATACAATCCCCCTCGCGCCATCCTTATCCTGTACTGGACTCTTGTTTTACACTCTAAATCTAAAATGATAAAATATCAAATTATCTTCAAATTTTGCTTTAAAAATTGTATACATAAAGAATTTTCCGGTACGCCCTGAACATAGAAACACAAAATTTCATGTGCGAGGAATAGTTTGGGAAAGTTACAGAATTTTTTTTTGTTTGTAAAAGTTATGAACGAGACTTTTCATCACGACGCAAAACTAGCGTATGTCTATTTCTGTTTATATTTATATTCTTAAACATTAAAAATGCTACTGCAGTACTGATCGAGAGCAAGGAAAGGAAGTTTAGAGCGAAAAATCAGCTGATCATTCCCCCTTTCTCTAATTAGAGCTTTTAAAAGAGTTGTTTTCGTTCATATCAGCTGTCATTGGAATTAGCTACTCTCCATCAGAACTGGGGATGAATGTAATAGACAAGGGATATCTTGTTAGCGGGTAAAACTATGTATTTTTTACCCAATACGTCATTAGTCTGGTGTGTGGTATTTTTCTTGTCCGCAGCATTCCATTAAAGCTGCACGTACTTCCCGGGTGGTGCTAAACGAACAACAACTTTGGCAGCTGGACAAACATGCACGTGATCTCTTAGCTATGCCAGCTGCCAGACAAAATGCAAAAGGCCCTTTCTAGGGCCAATTTAGAAATTTAGGCTGTGTTTTAAATATTTGTCATTTTAACGTAGAGGGTCTGAGCAAATCTAAAAGTGACTGCCTCAGCAAGGTGTCGCTAGAAAATAAGGTAGAAGTCTCGCACTGCAAGAATCACATGCAGAAGACTTAGAGAACAGTGCGAGGGCCAACATCATAAGGTTTAATCCAACACAACCTGTTGGGATGGTTTAACATCCCAACAGCTTGTGGAAGAAATAGGTCACAGAGTCTGTAGAGTGGTGACGTACGTCAGACAGGACATAGACTATGTATGAGTAGTTTAACGATGAATAGTTTCCGTGACTAGGCCGATAAAAAACTTCCAAGATTTTACACCACGAGTGCTGCTATTCTACTTACAGTAACTTATTCCCTAGTACAATTTTCAAACATATGATTCTTTTGCTTGTTGAAACAAATGAAATAACAAACCTCTAATGATATTTGTTGACGTAATCTATATATTAATAGGCAAGCATGTTTCTTTTCCTCCTTTTTTCTCAGCTTGTGTGCATCGTAGGAGAAATCCGCGCATACCGTTAGAAAGGTATTGTGCTGTAGATGTGCAGAATCACGTTTTAATTCTCATCGGCCCACGGGGCTACGCCCTACAGGCTTTCAAAGTTTCTATGTTAATCTTATGGGAGAAGGATAACTGACTGAATCGTAAGACAGCTGTTGTTATAAAAAATGCTAGCAAATAAGGAAGAACAGATGTTTCATCTATAAAACATTTTAAAATTAATTGGCTCAAGAACAACTGGATTTTTGGTCAATTTTTGACCAGTGGGCAATCTCTAGTTTTTATTAATACTAAACAGCTCAAATTAGTTCGAATACAAGATAAACAAATAACAATGTAAGAGGCCTCCTCGTCTCTTACATTACTCGGATTCGCCTCGTACTCGAAACTTGATCTTGCACCAATAACGACCACTTTCCGGACTAGTGACGAAATATACTATTTCTTCATCTGAAGTGCTTCCTAGTATTATGAACATCCTAAATATAAGCTGCGAGATTGATCGGAGAGTGGAGTATATTGATTACTTTTTCAACACACAAACTATGAGGCAAACACAAAATTCCTATTGTGTTATTGACACGAGTTTACCATTTTATATCGTAATTAAAAAAAAAAAAAAACCAGCTTTGTCTCTGAGGCAGCTATAAAATATGTGTATATTTTTTAGCAACTAAAAGGTTGTATTAAGATGAATGGTGTTAATTTCTTTTCCAACACGACCATAACCCCAGTCTTATCCGCAGGTCCGTTTTTTTTGCCGCCCTGGAGTATCGGCTGCATAGTCCAAGTCCTGAACACGTTCAGCATGCACTCAAAGTCTACCAAATTTGACTTTTGATCATTGTTGGGGACATTTAGTAGATGTAAAAAATCGGTGTTGCCGAATTTCCAGTGTGGGTACATACAACACGGGGGACGCCCCCTAGAGGAAGTCGTAGAGGAAACTGTATAGGCCTATGCTATATCATATTATAAATAATTTTAAGGTCTTTGAATGTAGATTAAAATGCTACAAACCTGACCTCAAAAGGTCGAATATAACGCGAGTTATTGGATTTTGAAATTTCGGTAAAATGCTTTTATAGGCTAGTCAAATTATGTTTCAACCCGAAAGAAATTTAAAACTAATATATTTTGACAGATTATTATGTAAAATTGCCTAAGAAAAACGATGGTGAAAAGTCTACCTCTCTCCGACGCTGCGCTCGCCTGCTATGGCCAATTTTTCAAAATGGCGGCTGCATGTAGTTTTATAAGATTTTGCTGAATATCATTTGAACCGTTAAAGACAACAAAATTCCATAAAATAGTAAACTTTAGAAAATAAAAAACTTTGCACATATTAATATATAATATGTATTGGTTGTTATATTTATAAAAGGTGATTTTAGCGAATTTCCCATAGGGAATAAGCTATTACCGTAGGTCTCATGGTAAGACCTAAGCCCGGGACCATGTTACTTTTTTGTTTTGAGGTGCCCAGAGACCAAAAATAATAGTCATTAAAATTTATATATATATATATATATATATGTATATATTTATATATGTATATATGTCATATATATATGTGTCCCTAGACACGATAACTCTCGTAAAAATGGTCCGATCGACACCAAATTTGGTAGAGATTTGTAATCCTACATTTATTCGGATGAGTTCGTAAACCAGACATATCGACCCACCGGGAGGGGTAGATTTGGGGGGTTTTGTACCCCAAAAATGGGTTTTTTGCATTTTTCATATGTAATTTTTAAAAATTTTAAATTTATATTTTGACCATTGGATTTAGCTCAAAAAAACACACAATTTAGTACGTTGAAGCTTTGCTCTATCTCCATTGGTTACCGAGATATTCAAAAGTCTAAAGACAGTACATTGTATTTTGAGGCTCCAATGTTAATCTTATGTAGAATAAGGATGTGTTAATATTTCACTTGTTAACCAATATTTTTGGATGGAACTTGGTATTCACCTTTATTTAGTTGAGATAAATCCATTTATGATAAAGAAATTCTAGTTTTTATGCTTATCATGGCAGCAAACCTGCATACTCTTTTCCCATGTTAATCATATGGAGAATAGGCAAACTCCTTTAGCAATGGACAGATATTGAAGAAACGAAGTATCAAGGCTTCATATGGTCGAAATATATTTATATTTTTAAGCTATAAACCTACTTTTAGTGTTCCCCATGGCAGCATACCTGCATACTCTTTCTCTATATTTTTATCATAAGGAGAATAGACATTTATTTCCCTATTTATGGGCATGTGATGATATTTGGTTTACAGGTTTATCTGGCCAAAATTAATATTACTAATTTGGAAATTCGCTGAGTACAGGTCTGCTGCGACGGGGGTATTTATCTTTAAAGCTACTTTCAGTCGAGGGCTTTTAAATGAATTTTTTTTGTTGGGAAAACCATATTACGGTGGTGTAAAAGGTTAGATATAAGTCTTTAACCGTGTTAACTTTTTACTACAGGGTCTCCGGATACCAAAAACACCATTCATTCAAATTTTCATATATGCATATATATACTTATTAAGATACAAATATAAATATGTACTTAAATTCCGTGAAGCCGGTAAACCTGTTAACGAAACGTTCGATTTTTATCAAAATTGACATGAAGGTGTGGGACATTTTTCATGGGCTGTACCGAATCGTGCTGAAAATCATAATATAACCATAATGTTTTGGACAGCAATCGGAGAAGGTGAATGAAGACAAAGAAAACCTTCAATTTAATATTCGGGATCTATAAAAAGAAGAGATCAATAGAATTGAAATAGAACTGGAAATAATGTCGCCAACTTGATCTCAAATGAACGTTTGAGCAAGAAATGGCAGGCAGTCAAACAACATAAAAGCATATTACCGAAATTATAAAATGCAATAACTTGTGTTAAATTTGACTTTTTGAGATCGGGTTTGAGGCATTTTGATCTGCATTCAAAGACCTTTAAAATCATATATAACATGACATAGGCCAAAACACATTCCTCTACGACTTCCTCAAGTGGGCGTTCCACGTGTTGTGCCCACTCTAGAAATGTGGTATCATCGATTTTTTACATCTACTAAATGTCCCCAACAATAATCAAAAGTCAAATTTGGTTAGACTTTCAGTGCATATGCTCAACCTTTTTAGAGCCTGGTCGACGATCGACACTGTTGTGTGATGTATCTACATTTACGTTAGTAATTTATTTTCTTATACAACTTCTTAGCCACTATAAAATATCGACTTTCAAGATCTTAGAAAGTTATTTTTTTCTTTAGTGGGAGATATCTTACAGTAAAACTTAAGGTTTAAATAAATACCAACACAATTCATATACATGCCAAATACTGAAAAGTTTGACTGACTGAAAATTGCTACACCTAACAACTATTATTTTTTGAGGGTTTCTATTTTGATTTTTACTTTCTCCCTCTATACCATAGTATATGGAGAAAGTATTGTTTTCGTCAAAATTTTCGAATTTGAGTTGTTGGTGGATTTATCCATTTTGGTTCCCCCTGAGTCCAAAAAAGTGGTTTTCGGAGTGATGTCTGTCTGTGTGTGTGTGTGTGTGTCAGGATGTAAACAGAGCTAGAGAATGCCCTAATTGTCCGATTTTAATGAAATTTGGTACATAGGTCCAAATCCACGATAATTCCAGGCGTTTTTTTCATTTTTTTAAATTTTTTATTTTTAAGGGTATTTTACCCCCAAAAACCCTCAAAAATCGTCAAAAATTAAAATTTCTCAAAAACGGCTCTAACGATTTTGATTAAAATTTTGTGGTTTATTAAGCTTAAAATGGCGAATAAAATGACACCACCCGCATCTCCGAGAAAACTCGCGTTCAAAAGTTATGGAGTAAAAAGTGTTTCAAAAATCAATTTTTTGGATTTTCAAAATAGCTGTTGTCTTGAAATAAATTTTACTTATCACCATTAAATCAAGCTAAAAAAACTAAATAATCTAGTATTTTAAATTATTGCTTTACGTCAAGTGGTTGCGGAGAAAATTCAATTTTTCGTTTAGCGGTAAACGCAGTACGTTGTTAAAAGTCACAGACGCGCGTAGGGTCAAACTCACGCTGCTCAGCCGGTAGCTATCCGACTGAGTCATCAAGACATTAATGTTTAAAGCTTTTAACATCTTTTTTATATTGTTGGGAGAAAGTATGTGTCAGTTAACTGATACCGTTTATTCAATTTACTAAGTGTTTCACAACAACAATGACGATGTTGAAATAAAAACAAATCTTTACTATTATCAAAAGTACAATAAACAATACTGTATTAATAAAATAAATGAAAAGTTCTTAATTGTAATTTAAATGCATTGAAACCAAAATTACATTTCAGAAAATTTCAATAATTTAGCAATTCTAAGCAACACAATTAGTTATTAGGATTTTTCTTCTCCTAGTAGAAGCTTTAGGTGATGAGTAATAATTCTCCCCGGCCGCTTATAAATGGGAGGCGCTCTCGTGGGGGTTGCGGAAATGACTGTAACATTCTTCAAACCCCTTTTTATCTTTCCAAGTATTTATCCGAGGCTCAATCTGGCTTATATTACATTTTTTCATAAAACCACAGTGTTATAACTGATTAATATTTTTTTATAGATTTCAGTTTTATAAGCATATGTTTTACATTAGGAATGGAAAAAATTCATTCCATGTATTCAATAAAATAACACAAAAAATAGGTTAATATCAATCGAAGTCTTTTTTACCATGCAAAATTATTTATCAAGATTAATTAAAGGATTCAAATTGAAATTAAACTATTTTATTTCCGTTCAATAGCTACACAAATATATTATATAAATACATGGAAATTAGTACCCACATAGGACATCATGTGTGTGGGGACGAGCCATTGTTCAGTAACATCATAGCTTGAAACTAATTACAATAAAAGGAAAACATTTTAAACTAATCTTAGTATGAGAAATTAAGCAGCTCTTAGTAAAACATTAATTATAGGTAAAGTCTAGCTGCTTATGGATATAATAATTTTAACATACCGTATCTTAAAGATAGAACATATGTTAAAAAAGAAAGAAAAAACTATTTATAGATTACTATTTAAATATCTAAAGGAAAACATGATAAAAAAACTGTGAATAACGGCCAAAGCCGGAATAAAAAATATTTTTCCTACGACTGTCCGTGAAAACAGTTGCTTACGCACTCGATACTCGTCGCAAACCAGGTGATTGCCGTATTCATTTTACTTTGCGCACGCCAGATTTACTTTGCGCACGCTAGATTTGCTTTGCCCACTCCAGTGTTTAAACATCAGAACACAAAACAATTTGCATTAGCCAGCAAGGAAACGTTGATTAGTCAGGAATTAAGTTGGCAACACTGGATATAAACATCTGATCTATTGTCCTTGTGGTAGTTTTCGATTGAATCAACATAAACATAACCTACAAACCAGCTACAGGTGAGCTACAGGTGTAAGTTAGGTGCGCAATGATCAACTATGACAGTGACTTTAGTGATTTAAGTGACTTATTCCCTGACGATCTTGCTAAGACTGCTAAAACAGTGGCGTTAAATCTTCTGCATGAAAAATGCAATGAATTTTTAACTAAATGTAGGAAGTGCATAATACAGGCTATCATAAATATATATCACTATCTTGAGACAGGGACCTCACATAGTGGGTATTTTAACATGAATATTAAACGTTTATACTTATATAAGAAATATTTGGCAGTCATAGGAAAAATTTAATATGCAACTCGTGCGAAAAGTACCTTCACTGCACCCGAGAGAAATTCTCGTGCATAAACATTTCTCTCGAGTGCAGCAAATTGACACTTGCCACACTTGTTGCATAAATAACTAAGTGTACATAGTCAATGCTATTACTGAACATTTTCTACTTATTTTTATGTGTAGAGCATGAATATGCATATCCAGTCTCGGTTCTTTTAAACACCTGTTAAAACATAACTGATCCGTGCATTTTAATTGGACGTGAAGAAGGAGATTTTACACAAAGAGAAAGTGTAATTACCAAGCAGAGGAATTTAACCTGTGTTAATTTCCTGGCTTTGTTTCCTTGAATGAGAAACGTTTCGTTAATAGCAGCTCCTACAGCGATACTGCTTAGTTGTTGGGTTGATTTTAGCTTATAAAAGTTAACTACAAAATTCTAATATTATAGTGAAAATATAACTGTATAATTTTCTAGGTATTTTTCATAATAATCAATATAGGCAAAACCAGATTTCTTTATCTTCAAAATGATATGAAGCCGATATGACATTATTTGACTTTAGGTTTAACTAATTATTTAAAATATTGATACCATAAGCTATATAAAATTCACAACAAAGTTATATTCAGAAACCTTTAATCTTCTTATTTCTAAAAGAGTTTCGTCTGGTACATCCCTTTTTCTCGCGACCTACTAAACAGATTTTTAAGATTGAATATATGATTTTAAAGCTTATAATGTAGCGCGTGTGCGAATGGTGATTAAAAAGGTCATTTCATTTCTGGCTTCACTTCCTGGCATTTAATTTATTTCTAGATTGCCCTTTAAAATGTTGACCGATTCTCATTATAATATTTTTAAATGTGAATTGTAACTTAACAGCCTTCAGTTGAATATTAATGTGAAATTTAAAACAAAAATAAATCGGCTTTCAATACATAATAAAAATCTATAGTTATTTAATACGCTAGGGATTTTTTTGTTAAGAGAACTCCCCCTAAAATTTTCAACCGATTTTCTAGTTTTTGTGGTGTTTTTTTTTTTTTTTTTTTTTTTTTTTTTTTTTTTTTTTTGAGGGAGAGGCGGAAAAATGCATTACGCACACAGGTGGCCAGCCTGTAGTGTGGGGCTCCCCTAAAAACGAGTTTACCCACTAAAAAACTTCCTCTACTCTTTAGGAATCTAACCTGGAATTGTTTGTCACATTACGTCAGGCTAGGCCTAAATTTGGCTTACGCCCGTGGGGCTCGCTCCTTATCCAGCCGCTCGATCAAGGGATCTGGGCCACTTCACGGTCCAGATCGGTTTTCTTTTCCAGGAGGATGCCCCGGACGAACTGTGACAAACAATCCCAGTTGCCCTCATCCTCCAAAATCTTTTGGCAGACCGAGTCCACCGAAAATGCACCAAAGATTTGTGTGGCCTCCAGGCGGGGCCCTTCCCAACGGGGACAGCGGAAGAATGTGTGTTCCGCATCGTCGGGAACACCCGGGCAATAAATGCAGTCCGGTGGACCGGTCTTTCCCATACGGTTCAGGTACGACCGAAAATAGCCGTGACCTGTCAAAAATTGGGTCAGGTAGTAGTCCACCTCCCCATGCCGCCGTTCCACCCATGGTTGGACCTGCTTGATAAGTCGCGCAGTCCATCGTCCTCGGGTGTCGTGCTCCCAGCTGTGTTGCCACTGCTGGTAGGTTCGGGAGCGCTCTTCTGTTCTTGCCGTGTCCTTGCCGATCTCGCCTTGTCTCTGATAAATCGCTTTCCTCTCCCCTGCCAAGAGCTTGACAGGGATGACTCCGGCGACCACCAGGACGGCAGGCTCGGACACTGTCCGGTAGGCGGAACACACCCGGAGCGCAGCTTGACGCTGAACCCGGGCGAGTCGCAACCTGTAGCACTCCTTATCTAGAGCGCCTGCCCACACCTCTGCCCCGTAAAGAAGCACGGACTGGACCGCGGACATCAACAGACGTCTTCTGCTGGATCGGGGACCCCCGACATTGGCCATCAGCCTACTAAGGTAAGTCACTACCTTAGCGGCCTTGTCCGCCGTACGGAAGATCTGATCCCTCCAGCTTAACTTGGTGTCCACCATAACCCCGAGGTATTTGGCGGCACGAGTTGATGTGACCACCTCCCTTCCCACTCGAAACGGGACGACGGTGTCGATCCTCTTCTTCGTAAGAATCACGATCTCCGTCTTACTGAGAGCAAGTGAGAGACCGTGATCGGACATCCAGTTGTTGACCACCCGCATAACTCGGTTCAACTTCAGTTGGGCCAGCTCAACGTTGCGTGCAGCAATGAGAGCTGCGACGTCATCGGCGTACCCAACCAAAGTGGTTTCCTCAGGCATCTCGGACCTCAGGAGGCTGTCATAGGCAACGTTCCAGAGATCCGGGCCGAGTATTGAACCTTGTGCGGCACCAGAAGTGACTTCCATCGTCCGCGTTCCGTCCCTCGTGTCATAAATCAGGCTTCGAGAGCGTAGATAATCCTCGACGAGCCGCAACAGATATGCAGGAATACGAAAGGTGTTGCGAAGCGCATCCAACATATCGACCCACCTCGCCGAGTTGAAGGCATTCTTGACATCAAGCGTAACAAGAAGCACTACTCGGCGGGAGAAATGGTTGTGGCTCGCGGCTCTCTCCACAGCTCTCTGAACTTCGGTGACAGCGTCGATCGTTGACCGTCCCTTTCTGAAGCCGTACTGACGGGGGCATAAGTCCCCGGCAGCTTCCACGGCAGAAGTCAGGCGGGAACGGATCAGCTTCTCGAACAGCTTCCCAGCCGTGTCCAACATGCAGAGAGGCCTGTGGGACGACGGCAGCTCGGGATCACCTTTGCCCTTGCTGATCAGTACAAGCCTGGCTGTTTTCCAGGGAGCCGGAAACACCCCTTCTACCAAACAGGCATTGTACATTCTCAACAACAAGTCAGCGTTGATTAAAAATACTTTCTTTAAAGCCTCACTGGGAATCCCATCCGGGCCAGGAGCCTTGTTGCTCTTCAGGGAGAGAACGGAGGTTTCCAGCTCCTCGAAAGTGAAAAGTGGAACGTCCTCTACCCGTCCGAAGTCAACCGGCGGTCGCTGTGGATGTTCAGGAAACAACGCAGCGACGATCCTCCCCATGGTGGCGCCCTCCATGATGGAAGGTGGAGAGCGGGCGCCGAGTTTCTGTGTTACAAGTTTGTAACCCAGGCCCCACGGGTCGGAATCAACGTCGTCACGAAGTCTCCTCCAGCTATTCGCCTTGCTCCTGTTGATCGCCTGGCGGAGAGATTTTCTCGCAGCTTTATAGGCCTCCGACTTACGAACTCTGTCTGCGGGAATTCTCGCTCTAGTGGCGGCTCGTCTAGTTCTTAAACATGTTCTTCTGAGTTCCGCAATCTCTTCAGTCCACCAGTAAACGGGTTGTTTGTCGCGTCGGGGTTTCCTTCGCGGCATAGACTGGTCGCAGGCCGAGACGATAAGTTCCATCGTGGATGTTACTAGTGCCTCGGCTCCAGCCTCACCAGGATTCCCCTGCGCTCCCCGAGAGATGACTTCGGTGAACTTGACCACGTCCAGTTTGTTGGTGTTCCACCGGCGTGGCCCTTCCCGAGATGCGGAAACTCGACGATTTGCCTGATCATGCAGGTCAAACACGATGTATTGGTGGTCGCTACCCGTGTAGTCCTCGACAACCCTCCAGCCAGAGATCCTCGGAAGGAGCGACTCAGACGCAAAGGTGACGTCAGGGATCGTGCCTCTCTGCCCGGGGCGCCGAAAAGTAGGTGTGTCGCCCTGGTTGAGGACGACAAGACCGGCCCTGGCGATGAAATCCAGGATGTATTTCCCCCGGGAGCTGGTAGAGGGCATTCCCCACTCGACGGCCCTGGCGTTGAAATCGCCACCAACGACGACATGCCCGGTGGTGCCGAGAACGCACTCCTCTAGGCTATCTATCTTGTCGCGAAAGTCCTGGACGGCCTCGTTGGGTGTGAGGTAGCAACTGAAGATAGTCACGTCCCTACACCGAACCCAGACGAATCCTCGGCCTCGCCCGTGACTCCGCACCAAGACATCCTGTGTATTACGCGCCCAAAATGCAGCAGTACCGAGGCTGTCGGAGATCCAAATGTTTGGGTCTCTGTCCCGATACTGTTCGCTGATAAGGAGCGCGTCAGCACCAAGTTCTCGGGCGAGCTGATCTAGAAGGTTATCAGCTCCCCAGGATCTATGAAGATTGGCCTGGAGGATGCGAATTACCGGCCGCTGCCTTTTGCCTGTTCAAGTGCGGCTCTGAAGGCACCGCACTGACCAGACCCGGGTAAGTGACCGAGGGCACTGGAGCCTGAATCCTTGCAGAGGAAGCAGGATGGGCTCGAGGAACATTCCTTGCGTTTGTGGCCCTGGCCTCCACACTGGAAGCAGTTGGCACTCCTGTCGGGCCCGTTACAGTTTCGGGAGGAGTGGCCGAAACCGAGACAGCGGAAGCATCTCGAAACTACCACCCTCCGTTTGAGCCTGCAACTGACCCAACCGACTCTGAGGTGCTGAAGGCTAAGCAGCTTATTGGCGTGCTTTTCGCCCATCTCAGCAACAGCCATCCTGAGTTGACTTCGGTTAGGCTTTGTCAGCCATACCCTCACTCCATCAGCCGGTATCTCCGGGAGTGCCACCTGGATCGCACGGGTCACCTCATCTTCGGTGGAGAGGGCATCAAGGTCCCGAATCTCGACCGAACATTTCGGTTCTAGGGCCTTGATGGAGCCTTTGTCCCCAAGTGCAGTCTTGAGGGAAGCGGCAAAACCGATCTTGTCACTCGACTTCCCCAGTTCGAGGAGGACATCCCCGTTCTGGGTTCGCCGAATAGACTTGATAACGGTGTCGGTCTCTTCCGGTTTGGCCTGCGATCTAATCTGACCCAGAACATCAGCAAAAGATCGCCCCCCTAAGGGCTTGATCAAGATTGCCTCCGTCCTGGGCTTCTTAGGCCTGGGTTGTTTAGGCTTTCTGACAGACTTGCCAGAGGCCTCCCCCACCGGGTTTGAGACTTGCGTCCGCTCCACCCTCGACGCACTTTTCGAAGCTGCCTCCACTTGCTTCTGCCTCCTCCTTTCTTTCTTAGACAGGCGCGTCTTCCAGCCCCCCAAAGGTGTTGAGGCAGAGTTTGCTGCCAAGGCAGGATTAGCCGCCGGAGCAGGAACCTCTGCAGGAGTAGCCGCTGGAATCGCGACAGCGCCCGGGGCGGATTGAGTAGCCTGGACAGGAGATGTCTGCGATGCCGCAGTGACAAAAACCGGTCTCGGCACTGAGTCCACCTCAACAAGCTCAGGGCTTTCCGGCGAAGAACCGCTCTGCCTCTTCTTTCGCTTTCTGGCTTGAGTCTGGGACTCAGCCAGATGAGCTTGAGGCGAAGCAGACATAACTCGGTTCATAACGTCGCGCTCCTGCTTCACTGCCTTCAGCCTGATCTTCCGGCATTCCTCGATTTCGCCAAGGAAATCCTCGAGTTTTGGAATTCCGTCCTTAATCGCCTTGTTGACGTTCTTCTGAATAAGGAGAGCCTTGGCCATCTCCTTCAAAAGATCGTTCATTTTCTTCAGACATGAGTCTTCCTCCTCGTTGGCATCGTCCTGCTGCTGCCGAAGCATTTGCATCTCGAATGCCGGACGAAGAGGACTCTTCCTGGGAGGAATTCCTTGCATCCCGGCTAGAGGTGTTACCGGCTCAGTCACCCCCATACCCAGCTTAACCTCATCCTTCTCCTTTCCGGTTACGGCCGACGATCCGGCGACACCAGCAGCCTTGAACGGGATCGGCGGAGGGGAGGCTTTAATTCCCCCCGTCGGCGTCCCAGTCTTCGAGGTCGGAGACCTCTGCAGTTTTGAGCTGCGCTTAAAGGCGGCCTGCTCATTCTCCTTTAATTTCGTGTTTTGGTTTTGAAAATCCATACTTTTGTTTCACCAGCGCATCGTGCGGCAAGAGGCGGCCCTTCATTGGCCGGGAGCGGGTACACCCTCGGAGGTCTACCCCCCGTAGGAGATAAGACACCCCTACCCCAGGACTCTGGGGCCCGAAACCTCCGTTTGCCCAGCACCGATACACAAAATGTGCCGGACGTGCTGGGGGTCGCACCGTGGCAATGCAGAGTCCGATCTCTGCATCCATGCCGCACTTCCTGACTAAGGTCCGAAGCGGCTGGCTTCTGACGACACACTGGAGGAGACCATCGGCAGTGCGAGGCACACATCAGTCCCTGCAACACAACAGGGACACTCCCAGGACCCCCCAGCGTGCGCCGGTCGAAAGAAGGTGGAAAGACACCCTTGATTCGGGGTCGAAAACAAGAAGGTGAGCAAGGTTAGCTCAGGAAAGAATAAAGACGGTGAGCTAAGACCTGAAAGATGAGAAGAAAGGCCCTAGCTCGGGAAGAACTGTGAGGAGGGTCTCACAGCTTGGCTCAGGTACCCCGGGGTCGCCAAGAAACACCCGTACAGTGGAAAGCCCACTGCCCCTGAGGGAAGTTTTTGTGGTGTTGGATAGGGCTGGTTTTATAGTGGTTCAAAAAATTATAAGAATTGAGTTTAAAATAAAGTCACCATCCATCTTTGAAATTTGAAATTTTCGTATTTTCAGAATAAATAAATAAAAATAAAAAGGTCTTTATTCAGCAATCTTTTCTCAGACAATATGGCTATTTTTCAAAATAACTCTTGGCTACAATGAATTTCATTTCAATAATAACGTTGGGATTTGGTTTAATATTTTAAACATGTGTCAATGCACAAGTGTGTAGTTTTAGTGATGACTGATAATCAAAATATTGGATTAGTCGGGCGTGTTGATTTAAAAATAAACGCAAATTTAAGGCATGACATATGATAGATGGTCCAAATTAAATTGCTCTGTTTTGAGCACTCTAGTAAACAATTTTAAACAGACACATTTTTAGTTTTCATGCGAAAATGTTCTCCTTTAATGTTATAAGTCATATAATTTCTTCAAATTGTATTGTAGGTGTGTTTTTAACAAACAAAAAAAATATATTTCAAAATGCGCAGTTTGCGCAAGGGCCGCCTAGTTTACGCATAAAAATAAATGATAATAACTTATTGAAATTTTAGGTTAAATTAGTACATATAACTAAAATAAAAAATTATAAACCCATATATAGATATTGTTCTACTAAGATTGTTCAACCACTAGATTAAAAGTAGTTTTACAATAAAGAATGATCAAAATATAAATAATGATAAAAAAACGTTGGTAAATAAAATAATTTTAGATAATAGTAAATAATGAAGAAAACATATTCTATACGTTTGACATTTAATCATGACTGCTTAACATTTGTATAAAATCATATGATCGTAGACAGTCCGTCTAATCTCAAGTAACATTTATTAGAATCTCTCAATAATAAAGTAGACACTGTTTGAATACAAGATGGAGAGAGTAAATTAGTGAGAAGTTTTAATTGGCAAAGTTAGATCTTGTGTTGAGATGGATTTCCTCGCTCAATGAAGCGGCTGTAAAAAAGTTTAGTACAAAATGTGTCATTAGCTTTAGAAAATGAAACTCCTTGGAGAGCCTTATAAAGTGATTGAAGCGTGTCTTAAAAACGTTTATGACTTAAATACATTTAGTGCTGACTAAATAATCATTACCATGAAATAAAGATGTATTTGGCTATTTTGTGTGTATATGTGTTTTTTTTTCGTGGTTAGTAACTTGATTATATTATTTAATGGCTGTTTACTGTCACGGCTTTGCCCGTGATTGGATTTAAATTGATTATAGGTAATTAAGCTCGTTCGCTACGCTCACTCGCTGTCACGCTCAAGATATGTATAAATAATCAATAGAATAAATGAAATTAGAATTTTTCATTGGATTTGTTTATTATCAACCAATAAAAATAGATCAAAAAGTGAGTTTCAGATTTTTTACTAACCATTGTATGCCCTCTGGGTCCGTGCCCTTTACCGATTTGCACCAAAGTTCACAACCATCCTTGAATAATGCTCAATAATGCCTGAAAGCTTTATTTTAATTTGTCGAGTGGTTTGGAGTCCATAGGCAATTACAAATACACATATACATACTTTCCCTTTTATAGATACCTAAAGATTATTATATTTAATTTGATTTATGTTCAGGAAATGATAATACTGTACAACGATAACTATATTGAACCAGTTTAGAGTTAGCAAATAAATTCACTGATTGCCATCAGTTAGTCACGTAAGTAGAGGTCACGTTATTTGATCCTGTAATTATACGAACGATAATTATCATAAACGATTGATTTTGAAATAAATTTCGAATTTGTGATATCTATTAGTTTAGATAAAAATATGTTAATGACTAAGTTTTTACTATAGGTAGTTTCGCTTTATTGAAATTACAACCAAAATCAATTGTTGTCAATGAATTATAAATTTTGGTTTTTATAAATACGACAGTTCGCTTTATTAAGTATGCAGCCCTACATTATGCTGTTACGGTAGAGATAAAGTAATATAATGTAGTATTTTAAACAATAATTTAATTTTTCTTGTTTTAAAGGCAAAGTAAAATATTATAGATATTAATTTTGAGCCCCATTGCATTTTTTGGTTATCTACATGTTATATGTTCATAGTTTTGCTTCGTTCAAAAAAAAAAGTAATATTTACTCTATGGCAAAACTTTAACCTTGAACGTTCTTTTGAACTTGTATTTTAAATATAACTTTTATGGCATTTTAAATCTCATAGTAGAACGAACATGGAAATATTTCTGTAGTTTTTAGTTTTAAAAGAAAAAGAATATCAGGATGATGTGTTATGTATATCATAAAAGGAGTTGTAAGAAGGTGTAATCAAAACTTTAGTACTTAAAAACTCCCAACCCTGAAGGCGCCAAGTAGATAATAACGCTAAGTAGAATGTTGGCCTGCTAGGTCTTTACTGGCTTCCTATAAGCTCCGTATCTTCACAACGGAGTTTTTATATTTTTATTTTTTATAGATTTATGTAAATTTTTAACAATCGAACTTAACTTTAAAATTTAATAGTTTTAATAGTTCCTTGTATCTGGTTTAAAATTGTTGTGTTAAGACAATATAGATCTTTTTTTCTTATTATTCGTTTACACTTGTAGTAAATCGTTTGATTATTAGTTACATAATTTTTTCTAACAGTACAATAAAAATTTATAAAATGGAGAACAAACAAGTAAAAAACAAAAGATAATTAAGTACAGTACTAAAATTAATAATAGCACACTAGAACTCTGAATACTATATTGCATTACTTTAAAATCTGAAATGTAAATGTTCAGGACTTTTTCTTGAACTGTATATTTTGTAATACATATGATTAGACTAATTTTAAACTCTTAAGCATATGGTTGTTAAATTCATTTCTTTACTTCTAGTGATTTATTTCTTATAGTTTGGTTCTGTAACTTTCATAATTAAAATTTGTTGTAAACCCGCTACGGTCCTTCTTTATTTAACAGTAAATATTTATTTTCAAATTTGTAGGGAATCTCCGTAACCTCTTAAAACGTCTGAGTAAAACAATACTTTATTACTTTTATTCGATGGGAGAGATAGTAATATACTATGAAGAAATAAGTCCAGGATTCTAAAAAAATATAATAAAGGTCTTTAAGACTGTTGAGGGAGTCTTCGATCAAAGGATCAAAGCTGTAATCATTTACTCCTACAGTAACAGTAATTGATTCTAGGGTAGAATTTCTATTACAAATCCAATTCGCCTTAAAGCGCAACAGAACTTACAGTTTCTTTTACTTCGGTCGAAGGTTTTCTGTAATAGATTCTGAATTCTCAACACAAATACTCTATTAAGTATAGAACAATATAATTATATTATTTTTGTCCTTGACTCTGTCTGTTTTAGTATGCTTATTCGATGTTTATGGCCGATGTAATTGTTTTTCAAACTGAAACTACAAAACAGTATTTCCGTTAAAATGTAATTGCTTGGCATACTTAAACGTACTTATACATTTGTGTCTTAAATAATATGTTTTATTGACAAAAAATGTTCAATTGTATGTTTTTTTCCAGAGTATCACTCATTGATATTTGTATTAGATCCATAATATAAAAAAATAAACACCAAACTCGAAATAAAGGATTGCTATAGAGTGAGTTTATAAAATACATTGAATATAACATTGGAATATCAGTTTTCTTTATCACAGTTACGATGTTTCAAACATCTAATCACTACCAAAAATCCCGCCCCCCCCCAAAAAATGAAGTAGAGTTTTAAAAAGTACGTTTATGTTTCATTAAAAGCATAAAATTTTTTTCGTACTTTATATTTTTACTGATAGTGTATTATTAATTGCGATGCCATAATAAACTTGAACTGATGTTCCGTCGCAGGTTGTGAGCTATGACGTAGTACCAACCCATCAACACCAAGATCGACACTAACGCTGTACTGCAGGCTGACTGCGGCAGGAGAAATTTGTTGTGACATCTTACCACTCCCTGGGCGACAGTTTCACATGAAACTAAGTTAAACTGGTTTAATATTTGCTTTATAGTGTATTACACAACAAGACAGTCTAGTGTGTATTACAAATCAATTTATGTATGTTAAACGCTGTGAAAAATTTAAAGTAAACTCGTGATACTGTAAATTACTATGTGGTATTATATTTATAATCATCTATCTTCTTATTTCTATAAGGGTTTCGTCTGTTACATCCCTGTTTCTCTTGACCTACTGAACCGATTTTTAAGATTGAGGTGTCATTTTAAAGCTTAGAATATACCGCAGTGACGAATCGTAATTAGAAAGGTCCTATTGTTTCGGACTTCGCCCCCCTCGCCTTTGATTTATTTCTAGAGGGCGCTTTAAAATGTTGACCAACTTTTATTGCAAGTTTTTAAAAGTGAATTGTAATTTAACAGCTGATTACCTTCAGGTGAATTTTAAAAGCCATATAGTAAACAAAAATAGATCTCGGTTACTTCACAATCAACATTCACACTGTAGGTGAGTTTAATTCATACAAAATCACAAAGTGCGAAATTTGCGCACGGGCCACATCGTTTAACAATATTATTAATTCCTTTGATACCATAGACTCTATATAAATAGTCTTTATAACTAAATTTATGTTAAAAAAATTTCCTATTTAAAAAGTTTTCGTGGCCACCTATAACAACGGAGGTTTAGTGTTTTGTAGTCGTTCTTGAAAAGTAAACTAGTGTCATCTAAAGGAAGTACTAAATGGATTGATATATTTCGTAGTGTAGCTATTCTTTACACATCTTTTCTGAGTGAAGACTCCTTTAAAACAAAATAAAGAACTAGCAATTCAATTAGTTACTGGGATCATGATTTCTATACATTATACAGCCAACATTCAGATGGCATTCGACAGAGTAAACCTCAGAGTAATTTATGAATTGATAGTACGTCATAGAGCACAATGTCCTTATTTGGAATATTTCTCTCGACTGAATAAAAAGTAGAGTGTAAAATATAACTGATAAACAACTACATTTCAATTATAATTTAAACCTGATCATTACTTTTTTTCTTTTTAGTAAAAAAAAGGTTTCCCCCACTTTAACATAGTTCAAAACTTAGTATATAAATGAATATTAAGTTAAGTTTAAGTTTTAGTTGGCAAACGTTTCAACAAACGCTTATAGTTAATTTTCCCCATAACCTGATCAAGCTATTACACGGGCCTAACCTTTACAAGCCCCCAGGGCCGTGTTTATCTTGGTTATTAGACAGTCTGTGTAGCGAAACTTGGGTTCTGCCTCAGCAACTTCAACACTGTGTAGAATCCAAGCTGTATTTTTGGAATCGAAAGTATATTATTTAAAACGACAGTGTTGTAGTTAGCGTATTACTTTGACTGTGCCTTATTTTTACATTTGCGTGGCAGTTTGATCATTACAATTTATTTACAAGTATGTTAGTTGAAAAGTAATTTTAGTAGGACACAGAAAAAGGGTACAGATAACAAATTCAAAAAGACAACAACTTCTATGATGGATTTATTTTTACCCGTCAAACTATTGGGCTAAAACCTAAATATCCAAAAATCAAAACTACCAAACCTTTTGCATAACATCTTCGCGCGTTATTGAATTTATTTTATGTTTAACAAATCTTTTTAAAGAGCAACGAAATCTTCTTCTCCAAGAATGACATTGAAACTGTGTAGTAGTGTGAGTGGAGTTCTGAAGGAGTTTTTCAAAACCCTTTCTCAGTGAGAACTTTTGAGCAAATAGGAACGAGTATGTCAAGTTTCAACCCTGTAGTCCCTAAAGTCGTTTTGAAGTCATGTTGGGCGGAGCCCTAAAGAATGTAAAAAATTATAGTTGCAAAAATGTTTCTTAGATTACACTTATTAGCAAAACCGGATCGTAAACGTTAAATTTTCATCCCGGTAGAAGTTATGGTAATTTTGAGGATTTGTGGGGAGGAGCCCCAAAAGAAATTTGCAAAATCACTTCTTATTGAACTCCTACGAGCATAGTCATATCAAATTTCAACCTCGGAGACCCTAAAGCAATTTTGAAATCAAGTGGGGCGGAGCCCCAAAGTGCTTCAAAAACTATATTTGCAAAACCGTTTCTTAGGGAGTACCTTTTATTTGAGCAAAGAGAATGTTCGATGTAAAATTTCAACCCTGGAGGCCCTAATTTAATTTTATAGTCCAGTGGGGTGGGATGCAGCTTTAAAATGCTTAAAAAATTGCAAAATTGTTTCTTAATGAGTACCTATGACATGGGCAAAGAGAATTGTCCATGTAAAATTTCAACACATAGGCTATACAGTAATTGTGAACTTCTATAGGGCGGAGCCCTAAAGGAGATGTACAAACCACTGTTTTTATTGACCACCTATGAGCAAAGAAATCACTCCAAATTTAAACCCCGCAGGTTTCTTAGTGTGTATATTAAAATCGTCCATAAGGATGAAATATTGAAATTTCGAAGGCCTTTAGGGCGGAGCCCTTACAGAATTTTGCGAAATCCTTTCTTAGTGAGCACCTAAGAGAAAAGATGAACCTGTGTTCAATGTTTCAAGTAAATTTGATTAGTAGTTCCTGAGATTACGTGAAGAGTCAGTGAGTGGCATTCCGTTTTCATTATACATATTCATGTTGCGAGATATATTGTAAATGTATTCATCTTAATCTTTCGGTATATCAACAAATAAAGGTTCCACAAGTGTTACCTAGACAGTATCTTCATAAACTTAAAGTAAACCAATATTGTTACAACTGTGCCCCAACAGAGACAGCCGGTCCAGCAGTTCCCCCCACGGTTGCCCGCCCCTCATGGCGCCGGTGACGTCACCGCAGGAGTTTCCCCCGCCGCCGCCAGCCCGGCCTTAGCCGTGTCCACCATCCTAGCCAGTTGTTCCTCTGTGCGGTTCACCAGCCGCATCACGGTGTCCTCCATGTGGTCGGTGGAGTTTCTCAGTGACGACTCCACGCTGGTGTAGATCTGGCCCACCTGCTTCATCGCCGCCTCCACGCTTGTGCTTACGTTCGTTTGGAACGCGGTTCCGATCTGGAAGTAGATAATATTTCTACTATCAACATTTTGTTGGTTACTGATGAAGTACTTCAAACCATTCGTCTTTACAAACTATATTTAGCTCTTTCAATGCAATAATAATATTCGATGTGAGTTTTAATAAATTGAAACGTCTATTAAGGAATAGACTGTCCTTAACGTCTGTTAAGGAACCATCTGGCTAGCCTTGATCTAGTCTAAGTTTCTTTCACACCTCTAGACCTCATCATGAATTCCTTGCAACCCTCCCTGAACGAAACTCAATCATACATCCCTGCACAGTCCTTGATAATAAAACCCTTGCACACCTGACTAGATTGGACTTAATCATATATAATTTCCACAAGTGGCTGGACGAAACCTGATCCAAAACTATTGCACACCTGGCTGGATCAGACTTAATCATGAATTCCTTACACAACTTGCTGGACGAAAACTCATAAAACACTCTTGCACACCTGGCTGGATCAGACTTAATCATGAATTCCTTACACAACTTGCTGGACGAAAACTCAAAAAACACTCTTGCACACCTGGCTGGATCAGACTTAATCATGAATTCCTTACACAACTTGCTGGACGAAAACTCATAAAACACTCTTGCACACCTGGCTGGATCAGACTTAGTCATAAGTCCCTTGCACAACTTGTTGGACGAAAACTCATAAAACACTCTTGCACACCTGGCTGGATCAGACTTAATCATAAGTCACTTGCACAACTTGTTGGACGAAAACTCATAAAACACTCTTGCACACCTGGCTGGATCAGACTTAATCATAAGTCCCTTGCACAACTTGTTGGACGAAAACTCATAAAACACTCTTGCACACCTGGCTGGATCAGACTTAATCATAAGTCCCTTGCACAACTTGTTGGACGAAAACTCATAAAACACTCTTGCACACCTGGCTGGATCAGACTTATTCATGAATTCCTTACACAACTTGCAGGACGAAAACTCATAAAACACTCTTACACACCTGGCTGGATCACACTTAATCATAAGTACCTTGCACAACTTGTTGGACGAAAACTCATAAAACACTCTTGCACACCTGGCTGGATCAGACTTAATCATAAGTCCCTTGCACAACTTGTTGGACGAAAACTCATAAAACACTCTTGCACACCTGGCTGGATCAGACTTATTCATGAATTCCTTACACAACTTGCAGGACGAAAACTCATAAAACACTCTTACACACCTGGCTGGATCACACTTAATCATAAGTACCTTGCACAACTTGCTGGACAAAACCTCATCAAAAACTCTTGCATCCTGGTTGGATATAAATTTTTCAAAAACCCCTTACACAAATGTCTCTCCTTAACTTATTAGTAATCCTACCTACCTGGCTGGCCTTGACCTGCGCCTCGGCGACGCCCCGGTTGATCTCGTTGTACAGGTTGGCCAACAGTAGGCTCGCGTTTCCCTCGGCTTTTTGCGTTATGATGGTAGCATTGACCATCAGCTGATTGACCAGTACCGCCATCTGGGTGCGGGCCTCATGTACCACGCCGCTCGCCTGCCGCTCAAACTCCTGCTGACTCACGCTGGGCTGCTGGGTCTCAGTGGCCGTACCCTGTCATGGGAAAACGGAATTGAGAATTGGAATTTGATTTATGGGAAACTCCTTCAGAGCCCAATGAATTAATCAAATTACATTCAAATGTGAGAAAATTAAGTTGCTCTTTAAAGGTCCGATTTCGAAAACAGTTGTTGCCATTTTTCATTTGGCGATTATTTAATTAATTATTTTATCTAGCAAATGTTCAAAGTTGGATGGTAACAAGACCCGGGTTTTTACCGTTCCCTGTCAGAACTAAAAAAAACATTGGCGTAGAAACACGCACAAAAAATATAATTCATGATGGTTTATAACAGAAATAAAACTTCAACATGCACTATTTACCTTATACATATCATATATCGAAAGGGGGGGGGGGGAGGATTCTTAAGTTTTCAAACCAAAAGTAACCCCATAGTGATGTTTTAATCAATCAGAAAACAATTAGTTAACCTGTTCTCAACTGATATATTAATAAACAAAAAAGATAAAAATAATGAATAACACTTAAACATACATACAGACAGAGTATGAAGGAACTCTATACATTATACAATGATTTTTGTTTGTTTTAACCTAAATCAATATTGTAAAGTTAGGGTGCATAATTATAACACCTATGTAATAAAAATTACTTTGCTTTTCAAACTGAGTAGAAAAGACATAAATAATGGATTTTACATTCCCACTGCACTCAACATATTCACAAATATAAGTTTCACCCAATATCTTTTCAAATATGGCAGTCATAAAATTTATATTAGCTTATATAAATATTATTCACAGGAACAAACCAAATGAATAACAATAAAGCGCAACAGTACCTGCAGTGCATGCATAGCTATCAGGAGCATGAGCGGGGCCATCGGTGTAGTCTGAGTTGTGTGCACTGGGCACTGCGGGCCAGTCATGGCATGATGATGTTATCGGCCATCTTATTGACACGATAACTACCCATTACTGCGACCTGATTCTCATTTGAAGTGTCATACATACAATGAGGTATTACATTTTTAATATTCAGGTGGTAGAGTTTCTTTACTGATTCGTAAAAGTTTTGGCATTAATTTCAAAGGGTGATTTTGTTTAAATAAGAACAAAATTATAATGACAAGAACTGAAATTAAATTATTTGTTTTTAGATTTATTCATTCTACCATTAATACTGTGCAATTTACATGGATTGTTATAGTAGCGTAATAAAATAGACAAAACGAGTTTTTTTTTTTTGTAGATGAGGCGAGAGATTGTATTGTTCGACATTAATTTGAAAAGATTGAGCTATTAAAAAATATGGATTCCATATTAATCTAAGGACGGAAATGTAGACAACTAGTTGAGTTTCCTTCACTCCATACAAAATGACCTTTTAGTACCTGGGGCCCGAGCATTTAGTTGGTAAACTAATAAGATTCTCCGTAGTAGACATAAAATCAATAATAGCTTGTGTAATTAAAAGCCAACCGCAAAAGGTTGGTTTTATTCAAAACGTTCACTCCCATCACTCGCTTTCACGACAAGCTTGTTCGCTTCGCTCCCTCGCCTTTCAGAATATTTTAATTTAGGCCAAAGGATGATGCTCTCTTCTATAAATTTGCTGAACAACATGTTGAATCTCTAACACGTTTATTCTACCTTTACGGTTAACAGCTGATTGGGGTTCTCTAATGTTTACTACGTAGTTCTTTTGTTTCCAAATTTAATAAGTCTTATAATTGCTTAATTGATTGTTTTATCATTTCACTTTAATTTAATTTATATAAACACTGGTAAACTACAGTATAAAGTACTAGCTGTTGCCCGTCCCGGCTTCGCCCGTGATTGAATTTATTTTATAGGTAATACAATCGTTTTGAAGAGCAACGAAATCTACTTCCTTGAGAATGACATTGGAACAATGAAGTAGTGTGAGTGGAGCTCTGAAGGAATTTCGCAAAACCTGTTCTTAGAGAGAAAAGGTTTCTTAAATAGAAAAGGCCCTAACCTATGAGCAAATAGGAACGACCATGTAAAATTTCAACCCCGTAGGCTCTACAGTCATATTGAAGACATGTGGGTCGGAGCCCTAAAGAACATTAAACAGTACTTTTGCAAAACTGTTTCTTAGTGAACACCTATTAGCAAACCGGAACCATTACGTTAAATTTCAACCCGTAGGATCTATAGTAGATTTGAGAATTTGTGGGGAGGAGCCCAAAAAAAAATTTGCAAAATTGTTTCTTATTGATCACCTATGAACAAAAAGGAACGTCGATGTCAAATTTAAAACACGTTGGCCCTTGATTAATTTTGAAGTCAGGTGAGGTGGAGCCCTAAAGAACTACAAACACTATATTTACAAAACCATTTCGTAGTGAGCACCTGTTAGCAAAACGGAACATCCACGTTAAATTTATACCCCCTAGAATCCATGGTAATCTTGAGGTTCTATGGGGTGGAGCAATGAACGAAATTTTCCAAAATTATTTCTTAGTAAGTAACTATGAGCAAAGAGGAACGTCCGATTCAAATTTGAACCCCGGAGGCCCAACAGTAATTTTGAAGTCCTGTGGGGCGGAGCCCTAAAGAACTTGGAAAACTGTATTTTAAAAACTGTTTCTTAGAGAGCGAACACCCGTGAGCAAAGAGAAACGTCCATGTTAAATATCGACCCCGGAGGCCCAAAAGTAATTTTGAAGTCCTGTGGGGCGGAGCCCTAAAGAACTTCGAAAACTGTGTTTGCAAAACCGTTTTCTTAACACCCATGAGCAAAGAGAAACGTCCATGTCAAATAACGACCCCGGAAGCCCTAAAGTAATTTAAAGTCCTGTAGGGCGGAGTCCTAAAGAACTTCGAAAACTGTATTTGAAAACCGTTTTTTAGTGAGCACCCATGAGCAAAGAGAAACGTCCATGTCAAATATCGACCCCGGAGGCCCTAAAGTAATTCTGAAGTCCTGTGGGGCGGAGCCCTAAAAGGGATGTGCACTTTTTTGAGCACCTAAGAAAAAAGAGATCACTCCAAATTTCAACCGTGCAGGTTTCCTAATTCGTATTTAAAATTGGCCATGCGGATAGCGTTATATTTAAATTTCGAAGGCCTGTGGGGCGGAGCCCTGAAGAAGTTTTGTTAAATCATTTCTTAGTGAGCACCTAAGATGCAAGACGAACCTGTGTTTAATGTTTCAAGTGCTCACTCGCCGCAACTATCCTCTAGTTTCTTATTACCAATCTCCCCTCAATAATTTGAATCAGAACAGCTGTTTACAAAATTAATATTCCTTAATGTAATCATATGTCCCAATAAAAAAATGTTGCTTCCATAAGAATAACATGGTAACTTTGAAGACGTGTGGGGCGGAGCCCTGAAGAAATTTTCAAAAACCGTTTCTTAGTGGATGCCTACACCCTAAAATTAACGTCCATACAAAATTTCAAGGTTCTAGGTCTAGTAGTTTAGGCTGTGCGTTGATACGTGAGTCAGTGGTATTTGACAAATATATAGTAGATGATATAAAAACTGTTTAATTATTGTTATCAATAATCAACAGTAGAACGTGGATCATATATTGCCAGTTGAGTCATCTGTTTTCAGCAACTGTTTTGTTTTGATTCTTTCACTTCGCAAGACTAACGTAAAATTTTAAATATTTCAATTAAATATTATCACGATACATGATGTTTGCCATCATACATAACTATATTGATATTATTTTTATAACAGAATTAAGTACCTAATTTGCATAGTTTGAAGAAAATCGTTATAGCCCTTATTGAGACCCGTGTGTATACATACTTTACATGTATCAGAATATAGAAAAAAAAACAAAAGCAGATTTTCCTGGAAACAATTTTTAGGCAAGCTTATATTGTTTGACGTTAGTTTGTCAATAATCTAATTACCTAAAACTAACTCGTTCGGCATTAATCACTTAGTTTCAGCCCTATTGATGTACACAATTGTATATTGTTTTTCAAAAAACCTAATCATTTACCAAACTGATAATTTTAATTTTAATCACTACTAGCTGAGTACCCGTTCTTCGCACGGGGTGTGTGTACAGTTTATTAAACGAATGATATTAATGATTTCACAAATTCATAACCTTCAGTTGGTTCATTCTAACGTATCTAGATATCAAGTTTTATGCTTAATAGCTACCAGGCAAATTTGTCAAAATCTTGTTAAATCCATTTCTCATTTAGTCTAGAAGTTATTTCTATTAATGGTTTTGTTGCAGTTTGATTAAACATTTATATTCGTATGGTGATTTACTTTATAGTTCTATGAGTTTAAACTTATAGAAGATTTAAGAAAACTCAGACTTGTAAAAAATATTATAGATTCTTATGAAATCTAATATTGAATCCTTGATTGGGTGTGACGATAGCTATATGTCAAATCCAATGTATTGAACCCCTGCATCTTGTTCTACCCATGAAAGATATGTACAGACATGTACAATATTAAATCTAAATTCAAAATTAGTTAACATTTTAATTCCCAAACCAAGTAAAACCACGCAACATCTGTCAGTAACGTATAGCCACCGCACCGCAGTGTAGATATTAGGTTTACTTAATTCAATTTTTTTGTCTTTAGACTTTACCTATTTACCTAAAACCTCATGTGTTGCCAATGTATACAAAACCGAATAAATAGTGACATCCCATGTTAAAAAGTTATGTCGAAAAACGGAGAAAAATGAAGCATTGATGGTGGGATTACTTTTTCTTATTGCCACGGGAAGCGTTCTTTTTACCTTCTAAATGTCAAAATAAGTATATTTGTTTGTTTACACAAAATAAAAAACAATAACAAACTTCTGCAAATATGTTCTTAAACCATCTGATTCCATTCAACCAATCAGCATGATCCTTGAATGAAAATTACAGTGGTACTATGAGTGTTTTTTGAGAGACTTTCTCACTTCTTCATAAGAACCTACTCATTAAGCTTTTACACATTAATATTGCCCCGTCTATACCCGAACTACTTGAAAAATTGAGCAATTTATAAACCTCATTGGTTTTAACTACATGTTGTGTTTGATAAAATACACCTCTTTTTGTCAGAAAGTGCAATGAAAGCTAAATTGGGAACTAAAATTAGTTTGTAATGATAATAAGAAACATTTTAAGATTTAAGGGTCAAAACTCGTTTTGTAATAATTTCCATAAATTATTTTAATATTCATATTTAGAACCAAGAATTAGTTGACTTTATTCACTGTATTTAGGCCAGTGAAAAGTTAAAGGGTTAGATATGAAAGAGTCTGTATTTAAAATTTTAAGTGTTGCCATCTGTGGTGAAAATGACAAACTGTCTAATCCAGCTGATTAAAGAGCATAGATAAAAAGGTAGAATTAAATATTCCCATAAGATTAACATTGAATATTTCTTTTACTATGAGGGAGAGCCTTTTTGACGAACGATGCTTTAGAGCAGCTAAAATCGTTCTAATTTCAACATTTAACAATAATAAAAATTTTCATATCATTTACTAAAGCCCTTGTCGTGTGAAAAGAGATTAAAGATTGGTATTTTAGCACAACTTGGCTACTTTGACATACTATGGGGCAAAGCCCTAAGGTCGCTAAGTCAATTAAAGTTGTAATGAACCTTCACACCACTCTAGTCTATGACATGAAAAAAATTTAGACCCCTAGGTAAAGTCGTTATCCAGTGAAAAGAGGACAAAATAGGACCCATGAGCGTTACAGACAGAATGACAGAGAGAGAGACAGACAGACAGAGGGAAAGAAATTTAGATGACACCGATTTTGGATTCTGTTATGCATAAAAAGTAAAAATAACCAAAAATTTCAAAATTCTAAGCAACGTACAGACAAAACTCTAATTTTATTAATATAGATTAAGACCAAACAAGGGACCAGTAGTCGTGAGTCGTGAAAATAGAGATGAGTAACAGGTGCTGTTTCTAATTAGAACATGTATGTTTAATTACATCGTAGTTACTATTAAAATTTCAATCGGTGTTGTTTCGGAATGAATATTGAAAGGTTGATTAAATTCAATTACTTTGGAAACAAAGAGCCGTGTACTGTCAACTTTGGCAATTCAGGTGCCCAATTAATTAATGACAATGTTTCTACTAATTGTTGTAAGTGATATTTATTCATAAACAACATTTGCTTTGGATTAAAATTATTTGTAAAAATTCTAAATCAAATCAAATCAAATCAAGTTTATTTCCAAAAATTAACATGGTACAAATTCATAAAATAAATGAAATAAAACCCTGCATAGGTCAAAGACCTGTGCGCAGGGCTGAGTCCAAAGTAAGAAATTGCACCCTAGTTAACAAAAAGTCTATTACAGTAAATCAAAAACTTAACATAAATAAAAAGATAAGAACATTTTTTTAAATTAATTAATAATAGAACTAAAAGGGGTATTCTACGATTTTTGAATCGGGTAGGCTAAATAACTACACAGACAGCTAATTCTAATAATTGACTAATTAATGGTGACTGTAAAATTAAATATTAAAAGAAATTAACTTAAAAAAATATAATTAGTGGATTTCTAACTTTTTTCAGCAGCTCGGCAAAGAGAAAGACTTGCAAAACGGGAAAATTGTGAATTGTGCGTCAGTGTTAGGCTGTAGTATTAGTTATAAATGGAAGTAAGAAGTTGCTCAGACGCCTCTGTACCGATCTCCAAAAGCCATGCGGTTATGCGCCCTTTGTACACATTCACTGACACCTGTGCCTCTTTTATCTCGGACGGGACATTCCTGTACAGGACATTGGCTAAAAAGAAAGAATTTGTTTTGTTAATAGATTTTACAATCTTAGGAATTTGTATTCCTATGTTTTGCGCGTTTCTAGTTCTATACCCATGAATTACTGGAGTTATTATTAAGTGTGGATTTGTTTTCATGTATAAGAGAAGAGATTTGATATATAGTTGTTTAATAGTAAGCAGCCCCGTTTCCTGAAAAAGAAGTTTTGAAGAGTATTGTTTGGGTTTCTTTAGACCGGCTTTAATTATACATTTTTGAACAATTGACAGTGGCTCTATAATTGAATTAAACGTTCCCCCCCCCCCATGCAATTAAACCATAGTGAAGAGACGACTGAACATGTGCATAATATATAGACTTAAGTTCCTTTTCATTTAAGATGTTACTGAGTTCGGAAAAAACATAAATAATTTTTCTAAGTTTAGATTTTAGAAGTTATATATGATTTCCCCATTTGAGCTGTTTGTCAATAACAACCCCAAGATACTTATAATGGTCGACTCGGTCGATGGTTTGACAGGCACAGGTAGTACAGGTCACGTGCCCGCAGGTGTGCACTCTGACGACCAGGTGGGCGGGGGGCTCAGCACCCTGACGCAGAGAAATGGGCAATGCCTTGGTCTTGCTGATGTTCATAGTTAATATATTTTGGTCAAACCATTTTTTTAGGAGGGAAATGTCGCGAAACGCTGTCTCAAAAACGGCTGGCCAATTATCACCCGAAAAATGTAATGCAGTGTCGTCAGCGAATAAATAGATTTTACCTTGCATGTTAATTTTATCTATGTTATTTATGTATACTAAAAAAAGTAAAGGTGCTAAAGTGCTTCCTTGGACTAAACCATAGCTATAATAATTTACATCACTCTGTTTGTTTAATATATTAACCGTTTGGCAACGCCCACTCAAATAGCTTTTGAACCATTCGAGGGCATTGCCGCGAACTCCAATTGTGTCTAATTTTAATAAAAGAAGTTCTCTGTCAATGGAGTCAAACGCCTTTGCTAAATCTATGAAAACAAGTAAGTTTTTGTTATTTCTATTAATATTTTCCATGATATCTTTATTTAGAAGAAAAAATGCATCGTTTGAATTTCTGTTTTTTCTAAACCCGAATTGGCGACTCGAAAAAATAAAATTGTTCTCTAAATATGCCTGTAATTGTTTCTTCACACACTTCTCAATTACTTTGGAAATAACGCTTAACAGTGATATTGGTCTGTAGTTATTAAAATCGGATTTGCATCCTGACTTGAATAAAGGAGTAACCCTGGCAACTTTTAATTTCTCTGGAAAAGTGTTAGAAACAATACTCAGATTAATAATGTGTGTGAGAGGCCTAATCAAACAGGAAATATTATTTTTGATAAATTTTGCAGAAATTTCATCTGGCCCTGGTGCCGAGTTACCCCGCATTTCCCGGACGCACCGCTCCACCTGACTCTCAGAGACCGGCAACAGCCGGAACTCATGCCCCACCCTATGTTCGTTGTCGTCCACCACTGGCGGGCCGGCGGCAGGTGGAATAGCATTTGCCAGATTTTTGCCAACATTTGTAAAAAAGTTGTTAAAACCATTAGCAGCCCCCTCCACCGACCGTCCAGTTATGTCACCTTGTAAAAAATGCTTTATAGGAAAGCTGGATCTGATCTTTGCTGTTCCGCTGAATTCGTTTACTATATTCCAGGATAACTTTGGATTTCCGGATGTTTCAGATATTTTACTTCTGTAGTAATTATTTTTTGTTCTTTTAATTTTTAAATTTAATTGATTTCGAAAATTAATGAAGTAGTTTTTAAAATTATTGTCATATGGACGTTTTTTTAGCAATTTACTTAATTTGTCGCGTTTTCTAATATCTTTTATTAGATCTATATTAATCCAAGGTTTCAGTTTTTTTTTTTAAATCTAGAGCTTGTTTTTTTCGGCGTAGATGCTTTAACTCTTAGGCAAGTTAATGTATCAATGAATGTTAAACAACTTTCATTGGCATCTTGAAGGGCGAGGACATGGTCCCAGGTCTGAGCATGTACAAGTGAGTTCATTAAGTCATTGTCCACATATGTCGTACTTTTAGAATCGTCGTTTTTGCATTCAGTAGGAAAGTCAATCTTTACAGTAATAGGATAGTGATCAGTAATTGATGTTTTCAAAACAGCCGCAGTAACAACATTATTGTCTAAGTAATTTGTAAAAATGTGGTCAATAACGGTTTTTGAATGGTCAGTAACACGAGTAGGCTTGTCTATACAGGCGCCAAAACCAGCGCTGTATAACGTATTCAGGTATAGGTCTTTGTTTATGTCAGTACTGTCCTCGTGAATGTCTATGTTAATGTCACCAACCAAAATATATTTTACACTTTTTTGCAAGTTATTAGTAAAAAAATCACTCAATTCAGTAATAAAAAGATCAAAGTTCATTGCCGGGCTTCTGTATATAGCAATTAAAGAAAGGTGTTGTTTATGTAAGCATAGATCAATTATTAAACTGTTCCTTTCCCCAAATTTAATGTCATTCGCTGTTGCATTATGTTCACTCCTTACATATACCACAACTCCGTCATTTCTATTGTATGTTTGTGCAGAATAGAATATATCAAAACCATTTATTTGCGTCAAAGGTTTATCTTTCTCTAGCCATGCTTCACTTAATACTATCACATTAAATTGAGATTGTAATCCTTCTAAAAAAATTTAAAAAACTGTCAAAATTTTTATAATAACTTCTAATATTTATATGAATTAATTTAAAGTTGTCGTGCAGTGAATTAGTGATAATCTCAGTAAATGTTGAATCATAGTCTATCTCGTGACAAGTAATATTTCTAAAGTCATTATCGTTTGGATCGGTTATCAGTGGCATGCTTGTCATTGTCCTGCCGAGCCGCACAAAGTCCGTCTGTCTGATTGTACTTTATTACACTATTGTAAAACTTTAAATGATCATTTTGTAAAGTGAAAATTTTATTTAAATGCCTGCGTTTTCATTCTAATCATTCATATTTTACTAATTATAAATACATTATGTAAATAATGTATTGCATTATTATACATTATGTAAATACATTATTTATAATAAATGCAAAAAAGAAATAAGTATAATTACATTAACCTTTCAATTTTACAATGGTTAAAAGATATTAATTTTAAATATATTCATCTCATCTTTCAAAGACATTTTATATTGAATTATTATTTTATTATCATTTTTTTGGCAAATGCTCAGTATGTATTTGGTGATAAGATGTTCCATAGTTCCTCTTTCTCCTATTTTAAACCCTTATGATACCTTATACATTTTTTTATATATTCTGTTTAAAGTTCTAAAAACATGCGTTACAATAATGAATATGGTTTAAAAACCAAAAGAGTCAAGTTTTCAAAATTTTACCGTGTTTTTAACACACACATATAAAATAATACACACAAATATAAAAAGTTAATTGTTATATATTCATTTTTACATTGGGATCCAAGAAAAATATTGACTAAAACAAAAGAGAATGAGTATTAAGTGCTATTGGACTTGTTATTTGATGCGTTACCTTTGTAGTAATATTTAAATACGTATTATAGTAATACCATCACACTGAAGGTACATCCATAGTACAATTAGTTTATAATTCAAAAGAGTTTAGGCCTATAGCAAGAATCCTGGCAGGCAGTCTCACGTCTCGTGCAACCAACTATAGTCATCGTAAAAATGACAAATTACATTCTTAATTTTAAGTATAATTAATCTTTGTTAATTAAAAAAAAGTTGAAAACGACTGATATTTTTACCAAGGATCTCTCGAGAATAATACTATTTTTTTGCAATTACCACTTGTTGTAAATGTTGTAAATTTCTTCAACCATGGCCTACATTGAGGTCGGCCGCATGTTTATCCACATTAGTGGCATTCTGTGAACGTCACAGCGCCACCGTCCGCCACCGCGTCCCCACATAAGCGCCCCGCCGCGCCCCCCACGCCGCGTCCCCACATAAGCGCCCCGCCGCGCCCCCACGCCGCGTCCCCACATAAGCGCCCCGCCGCGCCCCCACCGCCGCGTCCCCACATAAGCGCCCCGCCGCGCCCCCACCGCCGCGTCCCCACATAAGCGCCCCGCCGCGCCCCCACCGCCGCGTCCCCACATAAGCGCCCCGCCGCGCCCCCACCGCCGCGTCCCCACATAAGCGCCCCGCCGCGCCCCCACCGCCGCGCCCCCACATAAGCGCCCCGCCGCGCCCCCACCGCCGCACCCCCACCGCCGCGCCCCCACCACCGCGCCCCCACATAAGCGCCCCGCCGCGCCCCCACATAAGCGTCCCGCCGCGCCCCCACATAAGCGTCCCGCCGCGCCCCCACCGCCGCGTCGCCGCCGCCCTTCGCCCTTCGCCCGCGTCCCTCCAGCGGTTGACAGGTTGGACGTGGTAATCACGTGACCATTTATCGCACAACGGCCGGCTCTGGTTAATCCTGGACAGAGGGACAACTTCCGAATCTGCCAATCCGTGCAGAGCCACGGATTATGATGTAACCTCCTATCTCACTCACTCCTCTCTAACATAACTGCACTATATATATATCGTATGGCTCATTCAGCCAGCCACCATGGTTTAAGAATAATAAAAAAAAATTCTGCGGTGCAGAGCACCTGAGTCAGTATAAGTAAAAATCTAAACACTAAAATAAAAAAAAAAAATAACTGCACTACGACGGCATCTAATTAAACTGCACAAATAGTCAACAATTAACCCTTTACAACGAAAAAAAGGTAGGTGGTAATTTTGTATAGGTCAACATAAATTTTAACCAATTGCATGATTTATTTTATTCGTATGATACGAAAGTATATATACCCTAGAGGAAGGATTGATCATCAAAATTCACAGATATTGTTAAAACTTGTTTAAGCCTGCAGCTGTAATACAGCAATTCCAGCTGTAATACTGGGTGCCTGCTGCTGTAATAAATTAAATTTTACATAGCATATAAGCGTAATATAGACTTACTATTAACCTTAATTAATTTAATTCTCAGGTCTATATGGCAATTTTAAGTTAATTAGTTATAAGTGAAGTATTGTTTGTAATCGTATAGAAAAATAACAAAATTTGATTTATTTTTAAGAACTTTAAAAATTAAATTGGTTTAAATAATTAGTATTTTAATAGTTGTAATATAAAAGTCGAAACTTCTAAAGAACAGAGTAATGCGCGTTATTTTTCACTCAGTCGAAGGATAAAATCTAATGAACTCTTTAATACTTTCTTAATTAACACTAACTCTTTTTGCTGCGGAGTTGTATTTTGCTATCGAAGTCGTAAAAAATGTCTAATCTCTTAAGACTCGATAACAATGAAAGTTAGTGATTTCATTGTTAGTTTTTAAAATATTTTGTTACTGAAGGGGTTCACTTAAATTTTGTTAAAAAAAATATAAGTACGTTAATATAACCATGAAACGTGTTATACATAATCAGCCGTGTTTAAGCTAGTTTTCATAGTTTAACTCATCATAACTGAATATTTACAAGTAAATACTTTTATACCGATGTTTTTTATACTCTCATATTTTTGTATTTGTGCTTTACTCATAAAAAATACAGAAGATATTTTACCAAAAACTCTTATTTGTCTATAGTTAGTTTGGTGACACTGTCATGTTATTCTACATTGAAAAATATTACTATATTTACCAGAATCTGACAAATCCAACAGTAAATTATTGCTAAAGTGGCCCCAGCAATCTTTTCTAGTAAGGGCTAAAATACGGTTAAATTGTCAATAAATTATAGTAGAAAATAATAGAATGTATTGTTGAATACTATATGAGAAGATTCCTCAGAATTTATTTTAGCCAAAGCAAAATCCCTTATAGTGTGTTCTATTCAACATCGCTGGTGATGCTACAATAGTTCGATATAGTCTTTTAAGTTAATTTACTTGCAACCGAGTCGTGATGGTCAACGGTCATAATTTCTAACTTGAATGAGAATTTCAGACATCGATTCTACGATAAAGAACAACAAATAAAATACAATAGTAAAATGTTTAGGCTAAGTTACGGTACCTTTGATTCGTTAGTGTGATCCAAAGGGTCCGTATCCTATAGGCTATCGTGGTTTCGAAGCACATTAGTTTGTTTCATCTATAGGCCTAAAAACAATCGTTATTTGTTTTGTCACTCTAACTTTAGGGGCATAATAGTTTTAAATTATACATACACGCGGAACACATATCAACACTTTTGATTGCCGCGTTCCTTTGTGGTTGATTTTTAATGGAATACTCTTCCGGTGTCGGACAAACTTACACTCTTTCACAGTAACACTGTACACATTCATGGGACAAACTGTAACATAACCTCACTTTAACCAAGAGTACACTTTTAACTGTGTGTTCTTGTAACTTTATACTAAGATAAAATGAGAGACAAGACAGTAGGCTAAAACCCTTCAAAGCCACGATGTAGGTGTGCCGCAGTTGAGGTTACTAGGTAGGTTGAAGTACTGGTCTCCGCCAGATTTTTTTACGAATGTCTGTTTGGGGAAAGATAGCTTTTAGCACCAGTTTCTTGTGCAAGGTACCAGATGTTCTGTTACAAATATTTACAATAACGAACATAGATAAAGCAATGCAGCCAAAATCTTCATTGTTCGTGTAAACAGAATTCTTGTTAACAGTGTAGCAATAACATTATTGTAAATACGGCACACTTGATGATATCGCATTACACTTATTATCGTGTGTATCCAGGAGTAATCTATATTACTAGAATTCTGCTTACAATACGGTACTATATTGTACTTGCAATCACGACATTTCTTTAAGTGTACCTTACTAGTCGAGCATACAAAGTCAATCGTGGTTTATAGATTGGGCATTCATACATTAGATATGGAAGCCTACCTTTGACTTATGTACCTGTAACGCTTTACATGTATGGAACACAAAAGTTTTTTCTGTTTAAGTTTAGTTATATTTTATTTCTTAAACTGTCTTGTTTATTGAGACTGTCAATAGACAAGGATGTTGAGGAGCAAACACGGTTTTCGTAGATTTCTTGTAGCATGAATAAAAATAAGTACTAAAACTTTAAAGTACATTCGCTAATATGTGATAGGAAATTAAATTGGCCATAGACTATAATACAAATTCGCAATGACTTTTAAAGAAAGACTCCAAACAAATTTTATTGCTTCGAAAATTCATGCCACCCATTTTAAGTGTGGGTCCATGTTAATGTTAATAAGGGTTTAAGAAATTTGCACATGTCGTTCGTCCCGTCTCCAGCTAAACATTTTTTTTATTCAAACAAGATCCTGGCCAAGGGGGTGGGTTTGAATAACTAAGTTGGTTTTGTGTCATGTTTCATTAAAAAGTTAAAACAGATATTACGAGATAGTATATATTACTCGTATATTGTTTAATAATTCACACTTTTATACTTCTAATTTATCATCATACGTTATTTATGCTTCAAGCAGTTAGTATACCCCGTGATAGTGGGTTTTCTCCTACACTCCTTAAAAAACACTTGAAACACACTCGTGATGTCACTGATTTCCACTTTTCGGATGAATTGTCTAAAATTTGATTATGCCATGTTATATTACCACACCGATGCTACTGCTTTAAGGCGAATACGAATGAATGGGTGTGATGCTTTTATTTAGCTTTGCTGGTGACAAAGGCCATCCGATCTATAACACATCACTGTTAACTACTAGCTCAATAAATAAAGCCTGCTGGGTAATTTTTGAACCATCGGAAAGCTACAGATCTTTCTCAGGATAGAACCATGAGATTTACTAGGTTCATTACCTTCTTGAGATCTATAATTACTAAGCGTCCCCTCTGTTTGAAAATAACCATAATCATTTGCAATAACAAAGTAGTTTTATGGATATGTAAATCACCCAAAACAATAACTTTTCTTTTCTTTGATGATAAAGACTTGTAGAGTTAATCCCCTCTCTATGGTCAACAATCGCTTGGCGAACTGCGCTTAACCTAAGTTAATACACCAAGGTTCGTAACACAACATGTTTGCCTCATCTTGTGATAAACAATTTTATGGTCCTGTTATGAACCATAAAAACCACGTCATCAAGGGATATAACCTCGTTGCGTGCAATGCTGTGTTGCTTTACTACGGCGAGTTTTCATGTAAGTTTAATGATAGAGATTAACAATTTTAAATGGAATATTTTTGTAACAGTTAATTAACACAACTTTGTATATGTGGTACAGTAAAATGAATACTAAATGTATTTATTTTATGCATTTAAAATTTATGGATTGTTTTATATTTTTTAAATAAAGTTCCTTGTCTAACGACGTTTTATCAAAATATAATTAAAAGTTCATGTCATTTAACAGAAATTAAATTCTATTTATGGATGATTTTAAATAAAATGCACACTGAATATGACAACTATATTGCTCATAAATAAAACCATTATACTCATTTAATGTGGAGAAATGCGGAATATTGTTAATAAAGGAATGTTTCAAGCTGAAAAAAGGCAAATTTACTATTGAGAAACGTCAGATTTATTTGATTTACGCTTTCTGGTGGTTAAAGATAGAGAAATCCTTTCGTTTAACCGAGGGAGAGTCTTAATTTTGCTTCATTTATAAACTCGCTTTTAGATACAGTAGTATAATTTCATTTAACATTTATTGTTTTACATTCAAAGAAGTAAAAATACAAACTATCAATAATCTAACGGCCTTGTTTCTTATTTATTCAAACTATTTACTGCTATTATTTTTATGTTTTCCCTTCAGGTTAACAAATTTCAGTTATCAAAATTTAGAGGAACATGTTTTGAGGACTTTGTCCCTCACATTTTAGAGTAAAAGTTGTAATTTAAGTATAAATTTCTGTGGTGGTCGTAAATGTAAACCATAAACAATCATCGATGGCCATAACAAGTTCCACAAAAAAACTACACAATTTGACGTTGGCACATTAAAATACTCACCTCAACACAAAACATCTAACCCCATAACATAGTGCTTCATATTTGACGTTCTAACCGTTAAAAAGCTACCTATTATAATATACATTATTTAATGTGCTCTAGATAATGGTACATTACTACAATGATAGTATAAGCAACGTTAATCATGAATGTAGAATCGTAACAAGCAGCACTGAGGTCTTGTATCGTGTAAACGTTGACTACATTTGCATGTGACCGTGTAGCGTTAGAGAGCAACACGGACAACTTGGTTTGTTCCATTGTCAAAACATGGACTAATTAGTTGAAGAAGAACTCTCGGTTTTTTACTACTAAAAATGAAACCCAAATTCCAAAATGTATGTTTGAAAAACACATTTTTGTAATGAAAAACTTAAAGCTGCAAGTTGCAATAATTCTGAAGAGACTTCTTTATAGATGTAGGTCTAGACAAAATTGCATGCCTTTATGTTTCAAATTTGAACTTTACTTGATTTTCAAACTTTTAATTTTTTTAACAGATCTAAACTACATAAATGTTTAAACCAATCCAAAAGTAGTGTCATTGAAATATTCGACGTTTAAACTAAATACATAGATCGTTATAACAAAGAAGTGTAAAGAGAAATCTTTCTGTTACCTTACTGTCACATACTATTTGCATCTACAGTTAAATTACGGTTGAAATAGAAGTAAGTGTAACCTGAAACATTTTGAAATGGTGACTGGATTTGGAACGAAACCGCGCGCGGTCGGAACGTTATTCAATATTGGTTGAAATTATTATCATTATTAGAACTCTGGAATGTGACTTCTGAATTAATTAATGGCTTAAAGTTTCCCTTAATTTTATATGCATAGACCATTTAGTCAATGTATGTTTTTGAGTCCCTTCTCGAAAATCATTTTTAATTCTCTGAAAACGCCCCTGGTGAAGATAATAAATAAAATTAACATATAAAAAGTACGCGTTAGAAAGTCACCATTTCACTTAACACATAAAACTGCTTAAAAAATATTAAAAAAGATTGTTCAACCAAATTTTACTAAAATGTATTATATAGTTTCCCCCTTCAAGGTTTCCCCTCACCTTCCCTTCCCAGGAAGTCCTATCCTGAAATCTATAGTAGGGAACAATCCCAAAACTGAGTAAATGGTTGTTATTGAGTCATAAATGCTATGGAAATTTTCTAACCGAAGTCCACGACAATAAAGATCGGGCTGTCGAGACCTCTGGCTGACATTTCTCTATTTGTTATAACATGGCAATGATGGCATTTTACTTTTCTTTTACAATGTAGTTGGTATTATACTACGGAACAGAAACGTTTCCCATTTTAGTTTCATGCTAACATTACCTGTTTAGTTTGTATAAATTATAGGCACAAATGCTCTTGCTTGCTCTTAGAACTAAGGGCATATTCTTTCTATAATACTAATTTTGCCTTCTAATAAACATATGTTTGATAAAATATTATGTTTTAAAATTTAAAACTTTTTATAAAGGTGGTTTACTGTTTAAGTACCGGTATAAATAAATATTTCAAAAATCACAAGTAAAATAAAAAAAAATAAAATAAATTGTTGTTAGTCTATTTTCACATTATTTCATTTCAAAGTTAGGATCATAACATTACTTTCACACTTTAGTAAAATAATATGCACGTACCATTAAGTTATATGTTGTGATATATTCAATGGTTTATTAAACCACAATTGTTACAGATGACCATGTATATTGCACAGAGCTGGGTGTAACAGATTGCCTGATTTACTTTTCAATCGGTGGACAATTTACCTACTCATCAGCTTGCTAGTAACTTCTCACACAATTAATAAATAAACAACCACTCAAAACAGCACTAGCTATCCATCATTTCCTGGCTATCATTAACATATCTTACATCGGCATTATGTATTGTAGTAATAGTTGTATTTTTAATAAAAGGTTTATATCAACACAAGATGGTACATTTTGTTCAACTTTGTAACGTGATTAATTAACTAAACGGCTATGATCAAATTTGAGATTTAAAGAGCTATTATGTACATAATTTGTGAACAGTGCTTTTGTTATGCATGAAATTTATTCTGATGCTATGAAAATCTTCCTAGTTGGGGTTTTAAACAGGAAGGAACCAGAGCGTTTATCAATTCTGTTTGTGAGTCCTCCAAGAGGGCAGCCTCAGTCTCAACTTGGCTCTCAAACCTACGACCTTCTAATGTTTGGATACTTGAGATACTTTCTTGAAACACTGACCCAGTCTTGGTGCATATTTTAAGGTGAGTAAGGCTGAAGGTTGAGTGTGATGGATCAGATGAGGTGTAGCTTTGTTACAAATTTCAGCTGATTCATTTGTCAGTATCATTTAGAAAAATTAAAAAAATATAGCTGGGTCCATTTTTGAGCCATCAAAAAGCTTCTCACGTTTCTCTAGATCGAACCGGCAACCTTCAATTTCAAAGGCCAGCTCTTCAACCGCTCAGCTACCAGCCGAATAACTATTAGTTTGCTTGCTTACTTAATTTCAATAATTATTACTCCTACGTCTTACGTGAGGCAAGACATAGACGACGTATCAGTCTCCCACAAAAGTTGTGTGAACAGCATATTTACTATTGCTGATAAGGTATCTGAGACTACCATTGTCAATGTCTACAAACCACCGAACATCCAGTGGCCAGATACAGCTCTCCCATCTTTTGAACATCCTGTAGTATATGTAGGTGACTTTAACAGTCATCAAACACAGTGGGGATACTCGTCCGATGATGAAAATGGCACTCGTCTTACAAGCTGGGCTGAAAATAACAACCTTTTCTTGGTATTTAATGCCAAGGACCCACACACTTTCTATTCTGCCCGATGGCGTTGTGGGTACTCCCCAGACTTGTGCTTTTGTTCTCGTGACCGGTCAGCAACACCCATACCAACTTGCAGGAGGGCCCTAGATGCTTTTCCTCACTCTCAGCATAGGCCTGTTCTGATATCAGTAGGAATCTAAATTCCTCTCGTAAGATCTTTTCCTCGGCCTAGGTGGAACTTCAACAAAGCTGAGTGGGAGGCCTTCTCTTCCAGGCTTGACAAAGGCATAAGGTTCATCCCCCCTAAAATAAAAAAAACTATGATCGGTTCACACGACTTGTTCTGTCTTGCGCTAAAGCGTCCATCCCAAGAGGTTTTAGGAAAGAGTACATACCAGGATGGAGTCAATAGTGCGAAGACCTTTACAGTGAGTTCACTGACACTGCCGACAGAGATGTAGCGGACCAACTCCTTAACTCTCTCGACAACTCCAGGAGAGAGAAATGGGTGAAAACTGTTGAAAATCTGAACTTCACCCGCAGTAGTCGGAAACCTTGGTCTCTACTCAGGAAGCTCTCCACTGGTGATCCAAATGAAAAACCCGCAACCTCGCCACCTCACCCTTGTGTTATTGCAAAACGCCTCTCCTGTCTGTCTAAACCGGTGCGTACATCCGCAGATAGGAAAATAAATGTTAAGCTTAATGAAATTAAGGAAAGTCGGCAAGCGCCATTGGAAGTCTCCAGACCTTTCACAGTAGATGAGCTGGATGTGGCGATTGATGCTATGCCAATTGGCAAAGCAGCAGGTATGGATGAAATCTTCCCGGAGTTCATAAAACACTTGGGTAAAAAGGCTAGACAGTGGTTTCTTGCAGTTTTTAATTCCATAAGGGAAACCGGCGACTTGCCTGGTATATTTAGAAGATCGAAAATAATAGCTGTCTTGAAGCCAAATCAAGATCCACAACTGCCAGAAAGTTACCGACCCATAGCTCTTTTTAGTGTCTGTTATAAGATGCTCGAGAGGTTGATATACAACAGAATCCTCCCTGTTCTGGATTCCAGCATCCCCAACGAACAAGCTGGGTTTAGGCCTGGGCGCAACTGTTGTGACCAGCTGTTGTGTAGCTCTTACTTCCTTCATCGAGAATGGGTTTGAACGAAAACTGAAAACCTCTGTTGCTTTCTTAGATCTTTCTGCAGCTTATGAGACTGTCTGGAGAAAAGGCCTTCTCATTAAATTTTATAACCTGATTCCTTGCCCTTTCCTGTGTCGTCTCCTCAACTCGATGCTCTCCAATAGGATGATTAAAGTATATTTGGGACGCAAGGAAAGTACTTTTAGGCAATTAAAAGATGGCCTGCCACAGGGGTCAGTGCTTGCCCCACTGCTGTTTAATGTGTATACTGCCGACATGCTTGACACTTGCTCCTTAAAGCTTGCCTATGCGGATGATATTGCACTGGCTTATCAGCCCAAGGAATTCCGACATGCTGAGGAAGTACTAACAAATGACCTCAAGACCCTCGGCGAACACTTTAAGGCATGGAAGCTAAATCCAAACCCAACTAAAACTGAGGTATCTTGCTTTCACTTGAACAATAGACTAGCCCACCAAAAGCTTAAAATCGTATTTGACGGTGTTGAGCTAAAGCACAATGATCACCCACAGTACCTGGGAGTCACTTTAGATCGGTCTCCCACATTCAAAAGCCATCTACAAAAAACAGCAGCCAAGGTGAGAGCTAGGACTAACATTGTCCATCACCTTGCTGGCTCCACATGGGGAGCTAATGCACAAGCTCTGCGAACCACTGCTTTGTCCCTGGTTTACTCAACCGCAGAGTACTCTGCTCCCGTGTGGCTGACCAGTGTGCATGTCAGAGAGATCGACGTCCAACTGAACAGGACTATGAGAGCCATAAGTGGTACACTCATGGCAACACCTGTACCCTGGCTCCCAGTGCTGTGTAATATCGCTCCACCTGAAATAAGGCGAAGGGAGGCACTTACTAGGGAATATAATAAGATCGTATCCGCTCCACATCTACCCATCCATGATTACCTACCCCAGGAGATGGGCAGATTGAGGTCCCGAAGACCACCACTGCGGACAGCATCCCAGTTGACGGAGACAAACTTTTCCATCTATACCGACTGGAATTCCTCCTGGGACTCTTTCCAAGGCCGGAATCAATTTTTAACTGTTGACCCAACCTTAGCAGTAAGTGGTATGGATCTTCCTCGGAAGCAGTGGACCGTTCTCAATCGAGTCCGCACTGGTGTGGGAAGATGTAATTATTGGAAATACAAATGGGGAATGACAGAAGACCAGTCATGCCGCTGTGGAGCGGAGTTGCAGACTATGACTCACATAGTCAATGAGTGCCCTTTGAGTGCTTTCCCCGAAGGATTGATTGGGCTGCATTGTGCAAGTGAAGCTGGGCTGCAATGGCTTAGCGCCCTGGATTTAGCTTTGTAAAGAGAGATCATAACTTTATGTTTTTAGTTTAGTTTTTAAATTTTTTGACGCAGGTGTTAAGCACCTCAGAGAATGTATTATATTTTTCTGAAGTTGGTGGCTGGCTATTAATGCCATACGATATATATATATATATATATATATATATATATATATATATATATATATATATATATATATAAAATAATTATTACTCCTACATATGGATTGAGAGAACTATTATTTCTGGAAGAAATAACGGTTCTAAGACTTCAGTCTCGGACACAAATATTTTGCATTTTGATTATTAATTGCGTTGAATATTCTTTTCTACAATGTAATTATTTTGGCACCCATTTGACCACTTTTGCACTTTTTTATATTTTCTGGCCAGCTTAAATTAAATTAAATTTTCATTGAATTTCTCAGATATTGCACCTATTAAACGTATTTTGCATTGATTGGACACAAGCTTGTGATATTTTTTATTTTATCAAATTAGATATTTTAATGTTCATCAGATTCGCACAACAGTTTGATCATGATTTAACTTTATCAGACATGTGAACTATTATTATCTAATATATTTTTATTGAGAACATAAGACTTTAACAGAATACAAATATACTATATTAAATTATAATGTATAAATACAGCCTTGGAATGATTCTTCTATAAAATAAAATACTTATTAAAAAAGTTTGAAGAACATTATATGTGTTAGTCTATAAAAAATTATTTAATGAAAATAGTTATCGAAAATAAATACTCGTAAAATACACATAAAGTACTCAAAAGTATTATGTTTTGGTAATGAACTCCACTAATGATTTAGAAATAATTAGTTTAAACTTCATGATTCAGTCTGCATTGAAAGTAGTTCAATTGACTAATTAATTAAATTACCTGCACTTTCAAAACTAAAAAGCCTCTTGTGAGGCTTTAAATATTCCTGGTCAAGAATAAAACACTTTTCTACCATTGAAATTTATTATTTAAATTAAAAAATATTGTTTTTATATAAATTACAAAATTACTATCCCAACTAACGACAGAAATCAATTAACTATTTAATGAATATATAGAAGTAACAAATAAACAAAATGTTTTTATTTTTTATTCGGAATATAAATTAAGACTATAAGTGAATAAATTTAACGGGGAGTGTCAGCTATATTTTTCAAGTATTTAAATGAAACTAAAACTTCATAAGAAAAGCACAAGACTTGGTACAAGTTCAAAATGTATAAAGAAACTCATACAATTTATCGTGACATTTACTAGCAATCCAATCCGATTGGGGAGGTTAATCGAAAAAAAGGAATGGGAATAAATATTCTTCACCTATCGGCTAATCCACTGTTAAAATATCGACTTTAACTCTTAAAAACTTTATCACATAAGTTGTTCCGAGCTAAATGCAAGGTTATTTTTAATTAGTTTTTGGTCTTTGAGAATGTGAGGTTAGAAATAACACTCGCCTGCGGCACGGTAGGGGCTCCGCCCCCATGCCCCCTTAGGGGTTTCCCCGAATTCGTTATAAAGCTTAAAATTATAGTTGTCAAATAAATCGTCATAGATATTCATGAAGTTAAAATTGTGAATGCCAGAGCTCAAAGTACACGTTTTCATAAAACTTAGTGTTACTATGGGGATATAAGAAAATAATTTAAAAAAATTTAAAAGGCCATATTTATAGTGTTTATTCAGTCATATATAAAACTAACGAAGTTATAACATTCAATGGCAAAGCTAAAAGTACACGACATCATAAAACGTAGTCATAAAAATATATTTTTGTTGCTGGAGATTGAAAGTGAGAAATTGATGATAAAAAATAGATATGCTTTCAAATATTACAATGATTGTTAAAAAAAAATTTAATATTAATTGTTACTTTCAAATTAATTGAACTGTCTGATTGTAGCATAAGTACATTTTAAGAATTGAAAAAGAATTGTCGATTAGCGTGACGCCATTACACACCTTAGCACTTGGTACAGTGAAAAAAGTACCTATAAAAAATACAAAATTAATTAAATTAGATTTTCTTAGATAAACTGTTTCATCCATTTAAAAGAACTCTGCCATTAAACATGTTCCAATATGCTACACATTTGTTCTGAGAGGTTTAGAAGCGGTTATGTATAAAATTACGTGGGATCACGCACCTTAGTGACCTAGCGCAATAAAAGATGAAAATAATCGATAAAAAGTGTGAACAAAACTGTTAAAATAATATAATAAATCAAACAATTGCAATAAAAACCAAAGGAATTACAATTACCATCTTATAAAAAATGCAACAAATTGAGGAAGAACGCACTAAAGGAGAAATTTATTAATGTTTTAGGTGTTAATGGGGATGTACTATCACCTGAAATAAAAAATAACAAATTAGAACAAAATTATTGAAATGCTATCTAAAGACCAACATGAACAGTGCTTTAACCTTTCAATATCATAAAAATTCCGATAATCCCGTATGGCACGGGAGCTCACTCATTTGGAGTTGTTATTCATCGCGATCACGAATGCCATCAACAATCCGCTGGTTTTGTTTTCATATCCGCATCCGCTTGATGGTTCACAGTCATGTAGTTGTACCCGACGCTACTCCATCAAACTGTGGTCCAATGACAATTCTTTGTATTTTTCTCTCCTTTCTACTAATGATTACACCTGTTCAGAAAATATTAGTATAAAGTTTCAAAATTATCATTCAGTCTTTCTTGGCACAATGGGAACTATTGAATTTTACAATAGCACAATAGGTACATTTGTGACATAAACGTAGTCTTGCCAAATGTTACTTTTTGTAAGGATATACATTTTTTGCTAGTAAATTTAACCATTGTTCTGCCACCATACCTTTTATTTGTCAACAGTTATACTTAATGTAAAATTAAAGATGTAGTATGGAAGATAAACTTGTACTCCTTTAGAATTTATAGAATGTTTGAGTGTTGTGTCAAGTTTATAACATAAAAATTATCAATCACTGTAAAAAATATAAAATTCGACACAATGTACTTATCAGAATACAAATTAAATTATTGTTAGAGACCGACAAGCTTATATGAAATTGAATCCATGGAAATTTCAACACATTTCGTCTTTTTGGGAGTGATGTCCATGAGCTCATTACTTTAATGTGACAGGCGCGTATACCCGCAGAACACTCAAGGGGTTGCAAACAAAAGATGAATAAAAACTCAGGCTTTTTGTGGTTTTCTCATTTGAAAATATGTTTTCATTATGTCAAGAAAAAATTAATAATACATTGATGGAAAAACATTGTTTTGAACAGTTTAAAATGATGCAATTGGTTATTCAAGTTTCGTTTGAATTTTATATTCAATACAAAAATGTAATTTTCAACATTTAATATTATTCACTGAATTAATATTTTATATTACCTTATGATTTTATAGGACAAGCTTAAAACCCAAACAAACAATTTTTTATATTTGTTATGAAGGATATGAGTATACCTTTAAGGGCGTCGTGTGGGACTAGCTTGAGCCATTAATACCCAACCCGTACACCAACCGTATTGATAGCAAACCCGTACTTCTCCGCCTTTAGCTTGTTCCACCAGAACAGTTTTTCATATTACTTCGAGGTGAGCCCTTTTTAAACATTACATTGGTTGGGCTCTTCTTGTAAGATTGTAAGACAGTGTCATAGTCTTCTTCTTTTTAATCCTCGTATTTCGGTGTTTTCCGCGCGGCTTTTTTAGGTTTCCCAATGCAAGCCTAAAGAGTGGCACGCCCTAGAACCAGCAACATGGTCGTCAGCTTCGGCTACTCCCTCCGACTTGAGTTAACTGTAAAGGAAACAGTAACCAGGTTTGACACAAGTTTTAAGATCTTGCCCTGCTTTATAGAAAAGAGCAGACAGATCCTTCCCCGTCCACTCGCTGCAACGGTGCCCACATTTCAGGCACTTAAATCTCTTAAGGACCATAAACGCACAGCGCAGCTGAGCGATTCCACTCGAAGATGGCCAGGGTGAGGTAGCCAAGTGGCCACTTCCTCAGAAAGGTGAAGGACCGTCATCTTCAACTACTATGTTTGGCCGGCTTTTGGAGTCTTTATGTGTCTCATTGGGGCCTCTAAAAACCTGGTCTAAGTGCTTGACGACATCATGTGAGAGAATCGAGACCCCTCACCTGAACTGAGACCCGCTTGTCTGAAGCGACGACGATTCCCGCCTTTCCAACTTTCGCCGCAGCGAAAGCTCACCTGCCAGAGCATTTCCACAACCTGAAGAGAACATCCCGGCTTCGGGTCGGTCTTGGGGATCACCAAGCAATATACTAGAAGATGTTATTACAACATTATTATTCTTCAATACATAAATTTTATTTATAAAAATAAACATGTGTTAATTTATCATAAAATAATAGTGAAATATGAAATAATAATGAAATGAAGTGTTCACTTTATCAGAAACATAAACCCAGCCTTCATTAAGGTTTTAATCTAGTTATTTGTGGTAAAATTTACAATATTAGAAATTAATAAAATCTAAAAAATATAATAATTTCACACATATAGCCTATTTATTATGGTGTTTGAAAATTACTGCAATGTAAACATTGAGACCCGAAAGATTGTACAAACGTCTAAGACACTAAACGCAAACACAATTTAGTTTGGAGACGACAGAAGCCATTATTTCACTTTATAGTGGAAGGAAAATCAATTAAATGATATATTGCTTAACCCTACCTTATTGCATGTGAGCGCCTGTATTAAACATATTCAAACTGAAATTTCTGCCACATTTTAACCAACTTTTGAGTAACCCTAGTAAACTGAACTCTAGTGTTGAGCAGTAATTCCGCCTCTTCTGTTGACAGGAGCTGTAGAGCTAGTGTGGTAGAACTAGTTTACATTGCCTTTGCGACAGAAGCGAAAACTTATGTAAATATGTAAATATGTAAAATATGTAAATTTTTTGAATATGGGAAAATATAATAGATGAGGTTTAGGCTACAAATATGTGATTTATTTACTACCGAGACCTTGTTTATGTAATACTTAAATGTATACTTTGTATGCAATATATTTTTACATTGTTATCATTGGAAATGATATTACAAACATAAAAATAAAACTACAATTTATGAAATTAAAAACAATTGAAAATAAAGTCTTGGATATTTTTATATTACAGGAACTAAAAAAATTACTAGACTTCATAAACAAATTAATAACACCATTTTATAAAGTGACTTTGTTTTTATTTCAACAAGCACTTTAAACGAAAAGTTTACAATACAATTTTTATGTAAATGTAACGATATACAAATTTCTTATATGTTTCTAACTTCAAGTTTCTTCTAAGAATAATCCAAACCAAGCTCTGAACATGGCGACGTCTTGTTCGCACACTCCGGGATAATGGAAACACTAATGTCAAAGGCCGAGTTGCATTTCCTGCACACCAAACTCTCAACAAGCCGACGTCTTGTTGGCCCACTCCGGGGAAATGGAATCACTAATGTCAAAGGCAGCCTGGCCTTTCCTACACATCAAACTCTCAACAAGCCGACGTATTGTTGGCCCACTGAGGGAAAATGGAAACACTAATGTATAAAACCGAGTGGTATTTCCTGCACACCGAGCTCTCAACACGGCGACGTCTTGTTCACCCATTTCGGGATAGTGGAAACACTAATGTCAAAGGCCGAGTGGCATTTCCTCTACACCGAGCTCTCAACACGGCGACGTCTTGTTCACCCATTTCGGGATAATGGAAACACTAATGTCAAAGGCCGAGTGGCATTTCCTCTACACCGAGCTCTCAACACGGCGACGTCTTGTTCACCCATTTCGGGATAATGGAAACACTAATGTCAAAGGCCGAGTGGCATTTCCTCTACACCGAGCTCTCAACACGGCGACGTCTTGTTCACCCATTTCGGGATAATGGAAACACTAATGTCAAAGGCCGAGTGGCATTTCCTCTACACCGAGCTCTCAACACGGTGAAGTCTTGTTCACCCATTTCGGGATAATGGAAACACTAATGTCAAAGGCCGAGTGGCATTTCCTCTACACCGAGCTCTCAACATGGCGAAGTCTTGTTCACCCACTCCGGGATAATGGAAACACTAATCTCAAAGGCCGAGTGGCATTTACTCTACACCGAGCTTTCAACATTGTGACAAATTGAGTCAGCAAAAATATTATACCAATAATTGGCAAGACAACTGGAATGAAATAAGTGGAAATAAAATTAAAAAAAAACATGATATTATTAAAGTATCTTTGTTTTTTTTTTATAATTTCCCATATGCCTACTAAAAGAAAAATAAACATTACCCGTAATTTTTGACGGGCTGTTAGCTATTTTTGAGATAAACATAAAAAGTCTATATATATATATATATATATATATATATATATATATATATATATATATATATTTCATGTTGCTGTCTTATAAATTAACGGAAAAAAGCTGTAACAATTCAGAGCTGTTTTATGGTAATATAGCTTTTCTTTATTAAATAGTCCGTTCAACAAAAAATTTTATAGTAATATAAACTAGTTTTATCATAAAAATATTTGTTAAGTGTCCAACTGAACAACACAAATCCCATTTACATTGTGTTATAATAGCACTGCAACTACATGGTAGAGAGACAGATAGTGAGGTAATTATTACCAAAAAGGGTTCAAGCCCTCTGAGCGCCGATGCAGCTCCGGCAACTCTTGTTCGACCCGCTGAATCTAGCAAAGAGGATTACCGTACTCTCAACACAAATCCAATTAACAATGTGTTATTATGAAACTACAACTATATGGTTGAAATACAGTTAGTAAGGTTATTATGACCAACAATGAGTCATGCTTGCAAAGCGCCGATGCAGCTCCGGCCATCTCTTGTACGAACCGTTTTTCGAGAAAAGAGGATTACTGTACTGAGACCACAAATCAAACTTACTCTGTGTTATTATGGTACTACAACTACATGGTAGAGTGAAAGTTAGTTCTCTAACCGTTCTCTTAACACAAAACCCATTTACACTGTTCATTTTTTTTATAATTATAATTTTTTTTAAGGTAGGTGGCAATTTTTTACGTTTTTAAGGGAAACGGTCCAAACCCCAGTCTTGTTACTATCAAACATCGATCAGTTTTTAGAAAGCACCATTCATTATTAGTCCAATGGCAAATGGCAACTGGGTCCAGAATGAAACCTTTAAAAAGCTTCTGACCTTTTTCAAGATCAAACCGGCAACCTTTGGATTCAAAGGCGAGCACTATGGCAATTCAGCTACCCAGCCAGTATACTTAAAAATGTTGTGTAATGTATACCAAAATTTATAGTAAAATGTATAAAAACTGTTTACTAAAGAAGGACCGTAGCGGGTTTAAAACAAATTTTAATTATAAAAGTTACAGAACCAAAGTAGAAGAGAGAAATCCCTTTAAGCAAACAAAATAGATTTTAACAATCATAGGTTGTAGATTATCATTAAAATTAGACTTATCAGCTGTATAACCAAATGTACAGGTAAAAGCAAAAGTCCTGAGCATACCGGTCCCATTGAAGTCGAGAACAAGTACATGTACCACAGACAAGTAGATTTTAGATAAAAGACAGTTAATGTTAATATTATTTTGAGACTGGTGATACCAGCGTATGAATCTAAAGTAGTTGATGCGATAGCGGGTGATTCCAAAGCTGTTAATGCGAGAGTGGGTGATTCCAAAGAATTTAAAATGAGGGCAGTCAAATCCAAGGCGGTTGAGGATGATTTTGTAGTCCCATTCCAAATTGCTATATGTCTTCTCCGGACCGACGTCTTCGTCTTGAGGTAATCCACGTCCTTTTGGTCTTCAACTTCACCACCCTGGCTCTGATTACGGTTGAATTATTCATGATAACAAGATAGCGAGATGATAGTTCATAGCATCCACATGAGTTAACATTTTGAGTTATTAGCAGATAAAATTTTTACGAGTTTACAAACAATTTCCATAAGTATAATCTGGTTTTAATGCGGCTCCTAATGGACCAAAAATACACTGTGTTATTAGGGCACTTCAACTACAGGGTAGAGAGATAGTTATTGAGATATTACTAACATACAGTCAAGCACGCTCAGCGTCGATGCAGCTACCCCAATATCTAGTTTCGACCTGGTGAATCGAGCAAAGAGGATTATCATACAGACAACAAAAATCCCATTTACACTGTGTTGTTATAGCAACACAATTACATATTAAATAGTGCGGTAATTATTAACAACAAGAAGTCAAGCCCACCTAACGTCAATGCGACTGCAGCGATCTTTGGTTTCAAACCGGTGAATCTAGCTAAGAGGATTACCGTACTCTCGACACAAATCCAATTTACACGGTGTTATTGTGGAACTTCAACTACATGGTAGAGAGACAGCTAATGAGGTAATTTTTACCAACAATGAGAGAATCCCGCATAGGGTCGATGCAGCTCCAGCAATCTCTAGTTTCGACCTAGTGAATCTAGCAAAGAGGATTGGAGAAGATGTGCAACATTAATGAATGAATATCATCGCAGAACTTGATTAAATTTTACGCTTATCTATACATTGTGAAACTTTTTATGATAATAAAGTCTCTGATTTATCATTTCTGATTACCCTGCTCTTAACACAAATCTTATTTACACTGTGTTACTATTGCACTATAACTAAATGGTAGAGAGACAGTTAATGAGGCCATTATTATTAACAACTAGTCAAACCCGTCGATCGTCGAAGCAGCTAAGGCAATCTCTTGTTTCGACCTGGCTAATCGATCAAAGAGAACTACAGTACACTCAACATAAATCCCATTTACACTTCGTTATTATTGCACTACAACTACATGGTAGAGAGAAAGGTAGTGAGGTAGTTATCACCAACAAGGAGTCAAACTCGCTGAGCGTCAATGTAGCTCCTGCAAACTCTTGTTTCGATTCGGTTATTTGAGCAAAGAGGATTCCCGTACTTTCAACACAAATCCCATTTACACTATATTATTCAGGCAATACAACTACTCTCTAGCTGGGTACGCGTTGTATTTCAAGAATGCTACCTCTAGAACTGGGGTGTCTACTACCCAATACCAGTCCGTCGGGTCTGGATGAACGGGCGTGGTCCTTTTTAACGTTGAAGTAGGCTTAGTCTGCCATGGAGTCTTTTCTGAGCCTTCGCTGTGGTGATTGTAATAATTAAACAGCAAAGGTGTGCATGTTGGACATCAGGGCATGCACCCTTAGAACTGGTAAGTCCACAACCCTTCACCAGCTCCAAGTACTGAGCTGGGTGAACGGGTGTGGCTCTTTTTAACACTGAAGGAGGTCAGCTTTGGCTGTGCCGAGCCCCGGTGGAGGTGGCTTTGCCAATCGTGAACTTACTGGGTGACTCACTCTAGCTTCCCCATTAGAAGGTGATTAGTCAGGGTATCGGGGATCTAGTGCTTCCTTCGACTACTGTCGTGGTTGCAGCGTATCGGTGCCCCATTTTGGGAGTGCATGAATCTAGAGACCTGATTATCCAGCTTGGGAAATACCCATGGCCCAAATAAAACCTAAAATTTGAACCTCGGGATCTGGTTCCTGCCCCTGGCTTCGTTCAGTACGGAAATGGGTTGGACTCAAGGGGGCAAAAGGTTGCCTGAATGCTCGGCACATAGCTTCGGCTATAGGTTGCCCTCCAGCCTTATCTGGGGGAGTTGCTCACAAACGAAAGTTGGGAAGTAGTTGGATGGTGCTGCCACTGGTACTCACAACGGTTTATTGATTTTGGGTTAACTGCCAGTTGAGTAAAACAGGCCTGGCGATTTCCAGTTTCTGTGGGGGTCTAATCCACCTGAATGTGATTCGGGGCACATGTTCCATAATCCTCTTGTCGCAAGACCGGCCCGGAATGTCGAAAGATAGGTACGAGTTGCCCACAAGGGAAGGGGGACCACCATTAGGGTACGGCCTTTTGAACTGACGAAACGAATGAGAAAAAAATGAAATTCTACAACTACATAATATGGAAACAAGAAAGTTAGTTAGTGATGTAAATATTACTAACAAGGAGTCAAGACCGCTGTGCAGCACCGGCAATCTCTTGTTACGACCCGGTGATTCGAGCAAATAGGATTACCATCCTCTCTTCATAAATCCCATTTATTCTGTGTTATTATACCACTACGAATATGGAAATACAGTTGATGAGGTAATTATTACTAACAAGGAGTCAAGTACGCAGGGCGTCAATGCAGCTGCCGCAATCTTTTGTTTCGATCCAGTTATTCGAGCAAAGAGGACTGCTATACTGACAACACAATTCTCATTTACACTGTGTTATTCTGGCACTACAACTACAAGGTAGAGAGACAGTGATGTAAATATTAACAGCAATAAGTCAAGACCGCCAAGCACCGATGCAGCTCCGGCAATCTCTTGTTACGTCCCTGTCATTCGAGCAAAGAGGATTACCACTCTCTCTACACAAATCCTATTTACACTGTGTCATTATAGCACTACAACTACATCTTAGAGAGATCGTTAGTCATTTAGTTATTTAAAAAAGATTCAAACCCGCTGAGTGCCGATGGAGCTACATCTCTGGCAATCTCTTGTTTCAACCTGATGAATCGACTCAATCGAGCAAAAAGAATTGCCATATTGACATCACAAATCCCATTTATACTGTGTTACTATGTCACTACAACTACATGGTAGGGAGACAGTTAGTGAATTATTATCAACATAGAGTCAAGCCCGCCAAGCGTCGATGGAACTCCGGCCATATCTTGTTTCCATTCGGTTATTTGAGCCAAGACTATTTTCGTACTCTCAACACAAATCGCATTGACAGTGTGGTATTATGGCACTACAACTACATGGTAGATAGACAGTAGGTGCAGTAGTTATTACCAACAAGGAGGCAAGCCTGCTGAGTGTCGATGCAGCTCCGGCAATCTTGTGTTTTGATCCGGTGAATCGAGCAAAGAGGATTACCGTACTGACAACACAAATCCCATTTACACTGTGTTATTATGGCACTACAGCTAAATGGTAGAGATACGTTCAATTAATTTATCTTGCAAACAAAATATTTTCATAGCATACACAAAAACACTTGGGTTAAAT